>JAQQZX010000033.1:1881484-1895165 GCA_030068355.1 Notoglanidium maculatum | reverse complement strand
GTGTTGGTGTTAGCGTTAAGCACCGGTGTTGGTGTTGAGTGACCGTGTTGGCGTTAGCGTTAAGCACCGGTGTTGGTGTTGAGTGACCGTGTTGGTGTTCGCGTTAAGCACCGGTGTTGGTGTTAGGGAGCAGCAGCAGCAGTGACACGGGCTTTGATGAGCTGTATAGCGTTTGGAGATGAGCCTCTTTATTCCACGCACACTTCCATTATGGCTTTGTCGGGAAGCTTGTTTACCTGCTGATAACATACACTGGTGGATTGAGGAGCAGCGATCCAAAGCCTGCTGCCAGAGTCACTCACGTCTCATTGTACGGCCGAGGAGAAGAATGGCCCTGTTTATGCAGCGCGGGGAGGTGGAGGGCCCAAATATGCAAAATGTTACACCGAAAATCAAACTCGGGCAGCGCTACGACATCGCGCCGCGTGTGCCAGCTTTATTTATAGCTGCCAGATATACAGTTTCCCATCAGTTAGTTTTTTTTTTTTTAAATAAACCCACAAGCACCAACCTTTCCAAGGACAATAAGTACAACATATAATGTAGAAAGAAAAGCAAGGAAAAAGGAGAGAAAGATCATTTTTATGAATAAAATAAAAGTAAAGAAAACCAGAAAGTGTTTATTATTATTATTATTATTATTATTATTATTATTATTATTATTGTGTTCATTTCTATTAGGCGTGTTCTCAGCAGTCATGCGCCTCAAGGTACTAACAGTAAATATGTACTTTAGCAACACATAGCACCTTATTTTATAACTGTACTTTAACTTTACGTAGAAATACAATCAGAAAGCCGTTACTTCTGTTTTATTGTTGCGTTTTGTTTTGCTAATTCTGAACTGTGAGCGTAGCTGTTCGACGCTGCTGCCGGGGGGGCGGATTTTTAATTTATTTAGGTTTCATTTTAATGTTCAGTATTTGTCAAAATACAACCCCACTCCCAGAAACATGACATGGATCAAGTTACACCTTTTTAAGTATTGATTATTAACGCCTTTTGTAAGAGAGGAAAAAATGTTACAAATACAAAAAAGAATTTTTTTTTTAATTTTTAACTGCCAGATATAGAATTTCTCATCAGCACTTATGTATTTATTTATTTACTTGCGTACTTATTTATTTATTTATTTAATAATTAAAAAAAAAAAAAAGAAGAAAAGAATTTTTGGAGGATGAAACAAATAGATAGCTATATATGTGTATATATATATTTATATAAAAAGTAAAGAAAATGGAATATTAGCGCCGTTCCTAAGAGGGTGACATAAAAAGGGTGAGGAAAGAAAAACTAAAAGAATTTTTTAATTTTTTTTTTTTTATTCATTTTTTTCATTTCCTTTTTTTTTTTTTCCTTTAAAGAAGGATCTGAGGATGTTAGTGATATATTAGGTGAGATTTTGGACTACACTTTTTTAGCTGAAGCTTTCCAGCTGAACCGCGAGTGAGTTCACATGAACGGTGCATTTTAGAGTTTAGAGGGTTTTTTTGCCTGGTTTTTAATGACAGAAATCATTATATGACTACCTGACTGCTTTTCTGGTACAAGCACGGTAGTGCATAACTGATGCACCAAATGTGAGTGTGTGTGTGTGTGTGTGTGAGAGAGAGAGAGTGTGGGGCTGTTGATGGCAGCTGTCAGTGGTTTGGAAGGAGAAGCGGACAGATTGTGCGTTGTGTTGGTACCGCCAGTTCGCCACCTGGCACACTCTTCCTTGTTAGAACTTCTTACTGTTTCTGCTCTGATTTGGAGAGGCGTAGATCTGCGCTCTAGTGACTTTCCATCACACACCAACTTCAAACCGTCGTCACCACTAACAGCCACTCGGCACGCCACTTTACACAATAACTAGCGTGCTCCTGCTTCTTATCTTCTACTGCAGGATTAAATAGCTGACCACGGCGCTCCTGCGGTCCCGTCTCCGCCCCGCCGTAGCCATTATTCGCATCGGCCTGGCGCGCGAGCCGACAAGTCGAAAAGCTGCGATCTTTGTGAAGATGCTAATCGCCGGGGACTGCGCTGATTGACAGCTAGACAGCGCTAATATTTCTCTTCTAGCACACTGGCACACCCTTCTAATTAGTTAGTCATTCTCTCTATCGCACCCAGGATGTGTCATTTCACAATTTAGCCCTGCGACGCATATGCACAGCTTACACTGCCTTTCAGAGCAGCGCTCCCATTGAACATGCTAATGCAACGTGGAGAGACGAAGTGGCGCTCCATGTCCGCGCACAGTTCTAAGAACGTCCTCGACCGAAAGGTGGATTTTCACCCGTGCGTTCGTGAGGAATAGAACACGACGTGGCGCGCTGTTCTCGAAAGATAATCAACGACGTACATCATAACAGGACGCGACGGCCTGTTTAAACGTAACTAGAAACGGATAAAAAGTATGACATCATTCGTGAATTATCGAGTAACTGTAATCGTTGGCAGGTTCTTGTGGTAGAAGAAGGATATTATAACGATTGACACGTTGTGCGTTCCTCTTATCATGTACGTATCCTCACCAGCCCAAAAAAACGCAGCTTGTCTTGTTACCTAGCAACCGTAAAGCTTAAAGAGTCAGTCTTGAAGACTTTCATGTGGTGGAAAACGGTTAAGCACTTTCATGCGCCTGCTGATTAGTTAGTAAAACTCTTCAGGCTATATATATATCCTGTTATAGTATTTATATTGTTAATAAAAATGAAGTAATAGAGTTTAGTGCATTTATGATCATACAGTACCAGTATAGTTCTGCGGGGTGCCATTATTTGTGTATTGCTTGTTTTCTGCTTTGCTATGATGGTGTTTAACGTTAAATCAGCATTAGATCAGCGCGTCGGAGTACGCATGTTTGTTTCTCCTTTCCGATCGGTCAGGATTCAAGAGACTCTCAGTTCTTCATGATGGAAAAGAAATTACGATGAAGTGTCAGATAACAAGTTTGCGTGAAATTCCAGGCTTTGGTTCTCCAGCCCTCACGCACGCTGAACTCGTAGAGGAGGCCGAGTCGTGGCAGCTGTTTAAAAGCTAAAGCCAAAGAGAAAGAGCCGAAACTTTCTTCTGAAACGCGACTCCTGAGGCACAAAAGTTGTTCTGTGGGCAGCAGCGTCTCCGTGCCACCCGGCGCCAGGGCCATGGTGCTGTGGGTTCTGTTAAACACACGGCCCCCTCTGTTCCCCGCTGGCTTTTGAATGGACAGCGCTTTCCTTTGTGTTCGCTCATCAAAACACACGGCAAAGTTAGTCAGCAAGTTGCGCTGCTTTTACTGTGTTAGGATTCCTCAAGCCTCTTTTGTACCGAGTTCCACCATGCTTTTCACTCTGCTGGACCTGATGGAGGTAGGTACTGTGAATCCTCATTTGCTTTCTTACTGTTGTGAAATGGTGTACCTACCATTAATATTCCAAATCTGTATTATTAGCCAGACAAGCTATACACAGTTAAAAAGTAGAACATATTCTTGTGTGAAGGCGTCTACATTTGTACCTAGTAATAAAAGAAAAAGTAAATATTTGAAACTGAGCACAAGGTCGTCGTGTCCGATCTCGCCCGACTCATCATTAAGAAAACCTTCTAACTCGGACACACGTGGTTATCTGTCTTGCTGCAGATGTCTAATAAATTTTAATGAATGCTAAGACGCATCAGAAACTACCAAGCTAATATAACGGGCTAATTTACACAAGCTCTAATTCCCAAAATATAACTAGCTAGCAAATTCAACATGCTAGCAAAGCTGACGAGCTCATTTACTAAACTTAAATAGCTACTGAATTAACAAAGCTCCGAATAGCTACAAACTAATTTCCAAAATATAACTAGCTAGCTAATTTAACAATCTAGTTTACAAAACGTTTAAACCGGGTTCTAAATTCTAAAATAATAACTTTACTTTCCAAAATGGAACTAGCTTGCTAACTTAATGAGCTATTTTTTTTTTTTTTTTTTTAGAAAATTTAACTAGCTAGCTCATTTCCAAATGTACCCAACTAGAAAATGTAACAAGTTAATTTATAAAACATAACTAGCTAGTTAATTGAATGATCTGATTTACAAAACTAGCCAATTTACACAACGGAAGTTAACATACTTCTATAGTCGATGGTGAATTGTAAACACCGATATTTTATCGTAATGTGAGAGGTAAATCTCATCCTGAACTCCAGACATCTTACTTCAGAAAAAAACAGGGAAAATGTATTCGCACAAGTATTTCATTGCAATGATTGCGGAGTAAAATTTTCCACAGCGATTATTAACCACCATCATCTGTCTGTGTGGTCAATTTGTAATAAATAAATATTATAAGCAGATTTCTTCCCTTTTTTAATTTAAAATTTTTTTTTTTTTTTTATCAGATCTATTTTGAAACCCTGGCCCTTTTTTCGATATCACCTGAAGGCAAATAGTAGCGATTTCTACACAAGTTATTTACACCAGGAGCCGAGCCACAGCTTTGGAAACTCGGCTGCGGATCAAAGGATTGTTTTGATCTCTGCTTAGCATATTTGCTGAACCTCGCCCGTGTTTCGGCGAAGGGCCCGAGTTTTTTTTTTTTTTTTTTTTTTTTGGCGATATGCAGAGCATCCTTCTTTATCCCTCTTTCTCTTGTGTTAGCGCCCGGATTTAAGTACTTTCTGTATTTAGAAGACAACTGGATTTGCCAGCTTTTCAGTTTACTTGCCCACTGCTCGCAGTCTTGGCACTCCGAAATAGATAACTAGGTATGTAGCACGGCTAATCCTGATCGGCCTTGTAATAGTATTTGTGGACTGTGCGGCACCCAATTAGGGCATAATGTGTTATTTTTGTTTCAGCTAAGTTGGATTAAAATATGAAAATATGCTTGGTATTTATTTATTTTTTTTGCTGCTGCTGCTGAATGTTTACTTTTTACTCTGTTTACTTCCCAGACTAAAGCCTTATTCTGACTGGATTAGTTTTACACGTGGAGGTGGTGTAATATAATTATTAATGGCGTATCTCTGGGATTTTTGTCCTGTTCCGAATCTTGTCATGTAACATTTTACCTTCTATAAAATATAAGTAATATATATCTCATCCTAATTGACATGTTGGTAAAGAACAGAGGTTTTGTGCTCTCCACTCGTTTCTCTTGGCGAAACCAAAACGTAACCAAGGAGTGTTGCAGTCTAACATATTCTATATACATATAAATGATATGATCACCGTTTCAAAGAAACGCAGAATTACTGGACCAAACGTTTATTAGCAAAACCCTCTGAAAGCGTCGCTTCTCTGACGCGTCCCTTTAAACGCCGTCTATAAATTTACTGTTCTGTTTTAAACTTGGTTTTGGTGGAGATGACAAAAAAGCGGCTTTAAAACCTATGTTTTCCCGCAGGATATAAAAGAATCGTTTCCAAAATGTCACTTCCGACTGGATATATTTTACCTGATCTGTCCAGTTTGGGCGACTCGGTGCCCACTGCAGTGTCGGATTCCTGTTCTCGCTTGACAAGAGCGGAATCCGATGTCGTCTTCCGCTCGTGGAGCCCGTCCCAGTCAAGGTTCGACATGCTGAGATGCTTTTCTGTGCAGCACGGGTGTAAAGAGTGGTTATTTGACTCACCTGTCAGCTGACCTCTCTCATCAACAGTAATTGTTTTGATGCATTCAAATGAGATGCGTGTATGTCTATGAAGACTGCAGACGTCCTCCGGCAACCCACACGCGTCAGGAAAACTACGAGTAGTTCGCAAAGAAAGCTCTCTGTGCAAACTTGGGAGAGAAATTCACAGGGAAGGAAAGGCGCGTGTGTGCTCATGACTCGATGCTGGCGAGACGAGCGTGGGTTTAGTGAAAGGGGCTAGATGGCTCACGAGAGGGATAAACCTGGAAGAGTCATGCAAGCAAATGTGTTTTTACAGAGCACAATGAAAGCGATTGTGGCAAAGTCCTTTGGAAAGCGGCAAAGCAGCTCTCGGAGGTCCAGGACCGTGGAGAAGCCGGATGAGCCTTCGGAAGGCGACGAAGAGGCCAAGCGTTCCAGCAGCACCTGCGAGTCGGAGGAAAAAGGCAAGACCCACCTCAGCCTCCCTTTCCCTTTCTCCCTGGCTCTTATTAACCGCAATGTTTTTTTTTTTTTTTGAGCGCCGTCCCTGTGGTAAACACACAAACAACATTGTTTAGTGGTGAGAATTCCTTTTGAAAGGAAGTGTTTCCCTAATGATAGAACCCTGCCAACAAAAAAAACAAGGGAGAGAGAGAGAGAAATGGGGAAAAAAAGCCCCACACACACACACACACAGTCACAGGTGCTTGGGAAGAGAAGGAACAGAGTGAATGGTCAGCGAAGTCCCCTAGGAGGCCTTTTTAGTCGAAGCCAGTGTGTGTGTGTGTGTGTGTGTGGAGCCAGGTGGAGTGCTTTACTGAGCATGCTCCTGTAAGCCTCATTCACATGCTAATTCGCCTCGTATGTAACTTTTATTTGTCTCACCCCGGTGCCGGGGACAATAATTACAGAGCATTTTACATCCGCATCAGCAAATCGACCAAATAATACAAATGCAGATGTTTTCCCCCCGTCGCCGAGATGGACAGCGGGCTCGAAATCATGTTTAAAAAATCGAGCCTCGTTCGTGTGGACGTGGTTCACGTTCAATAAGACATGTCAAAGCTCAAGTGGCATTTTATTTCAGTTCTTTTCTTGAGATTTGCAACTAAGAGTCCCATTGTTATAGATTTTACCCAGCAGACACTAAGCCACTAATAGTATATCCATTCAAAAGTATGTTTTAATACACAAGCTCGATCCATAGAGCTGTTTTTATATCGGAATAGCATGTTTAGTACTGTACATGTTTTTAAAAAAAAAAAAAAAAACCCTTCAGATATTCTTAAATTGCCAAATCCGAAGCTACCAGGATGGCATAAGATTACGCAAAACTCAACAGATACGGCGGTGACGATTTTGAAACGTCAACAGAACGTGCTAATGGACGGAAACTCCTTTTTGAAGAAGATTTGTGTTCAAACGGGCTTGTTTTCTGGGCGAAACTGGATAGCGCCGGTTGAAGATGTAAACTACGCAGAGTCTGTAGTTAGAGGATCTGTCGAAGAGAACGGAGACAACGCGTTAGCCCATGTCGGTATAGACGCAGTAATCTTAATGAATCAATAATAACGTTACAGCTTCACCTCTGACACTGGAGACTCCTTCCGTAAATGTTAAATCTCCCACGTACAATGTGTAAACCTTCACCATTTCCTCTTCAGGATAATTCAGAAATGATGAATATGGCTTAAAAAAAACCCCAAAACTCTTGTTCTCCAGCTTTCGCCTATTACCACCGCAGTCATTTACTTTCTCCCTGTTTTACCTCAGTGTACATTTGTCGCTGACGGTCCTCCCGCACTGAGTTATTGCCTTGGCCTTGTTTCCTGAGCAGTGCGTGTCACCTGGTTCGTCCGTCCCTGTACAGTGCACCAGCGCTCCGGAGAGGACCTGCTTCCACGCCTGGCTATAGGCTCTGCATAAATAGCATCAAAGGCATTGTCATGTGCACCTTTTGAAACAGCCTATTGAAAAGTGTTCCCAGGAGACAATGCTGCAGCGTGTGTGTGTGTGTGTGTGTGTGTGTGTGTGTGCCATAACCCTGCACTGTTCCCTACAGTCAGCAGAGGGAACAACAGTCAGACAGGCGGAGAACAAAACTGCTTCTGTTGAACATTTCATGTACTTTTCTGGAACAGTTTTCTAGCCTCGGCCTTATGAAAGAACATCACGTCGCACTTTTTATCCGTTTTTACAGAACCCTTACAGTAGCTATAAACAGTCACTTCTTATTCTTAAATGTTTAAATAGCAATGACCATGTTTTCTTACATGCGTCTCTTTACAACGCCGTGGTGTAAATCCGATTAAACGAACAGCTCTTGCTTGCTTGAGTTTTCTGAAACACCGGGTGGCTTGATAAAAATGTACATGCGTAATTAAACAGATAAACAAAATGACATGAGGTCATCAGGTAATAAATAAATGTAATATAAGTGAGATGGAATAATCTAGAAAATATCAAACAGGAGCTAAGAGTGACTCCGCGTCGTCGCACCACGCCGTTGTTCATTATTTCTCCTCCCTTGGTTGTCTCATCATCGTCGCATGCTTTATGATTCTGATTTGCACTTCCATAGCCTTAAGCGCTTTGTGTAGATCATTATGTTATAAGACTGCTCTTACAAATGTAGCGATTTGTTCACGTTATGAAGTCGCTACATCGTCGCAATCAATTTAGCCTCCAGGTTATCCTATTACACGACGACGCCATCGACTGTTCTAATGAACGTGGGCTTCGTCTAATAAACGCGCTCACGTTTATCTGCGATGCTGTATCGAGGCTGCGCTTGCAGCTCTTAAGCCGTGGATTGTAATTAGTTTATTTTCTTGATCAGCGATCAGTATAGTCGGGAGATTACTGTTCTAGCCGATGACAAACCGCGCGCCGGGATCGACGGCTGAAAGTTCGATTTCTTTCTCGCCTTGGTGAGAGTTCTCTAAGCGCGTTTGGGCGCTGCGATTGAGCCATGCGTCAGCGTGAAATCGCATCCAGCACTGGCTCTGTGATCGCTCTCCGAGACTCTTGTTAAACTTGGCGCTGTTTTGCGAAGGGATAAAGACCGGCCTCGATCGGATTAACCGTGCAACAGCATGATGTAACTCTTTGTTTGTGAAGCATGTCATCTTTGTTGCACTTTAGGACTTTTTTTATGAGGAAAAAGTTTTTTAAATGTGCATTGTAAGGTGTGCGTGAATGTTTAGAGGTGGTGTTTGTATTCCTGGTTGCAGGATTAGCGCCTTGTTTGGGAATACTGAGTAGTTTCTTACTGTGCCCACGTACTCACTGTCAACCCGAGAGAAGAGGAAGGATAAAGCTCATTTTAAAACACACACACACACTCTCTGACTGACTTTGCAGAGAGTGGGAAGCACATCTTTCTGTTCCGTAATTGATTTTTCTAACCTTCGATGTACATAATCTGTGCACTCTCGATTAAACCCAAAAACTAGTAAATTGTTTGAGGCCCAGTTTTAAATCGCAGCATTGAACACAACTTTGATCTGCCCGAGTTGATGTTAAGTTGCTCTCGAAGATGTGACTACGTGACTATCAATCCTCCTATACAGCCGAGAAGAAGAAGCATAAAAATGCCTCCTGCTTTTTAGCTTTAGATGCTTGTTTATCACTTTTAAATACCATCATCTTTGCCAAAATCCTCTCTCAAAAGAACCTTTCACTTGCTGGAATAAATTCAAATTAAAAATTTAAATCCTTCTTTGCATTCCCTCAGCCTCTTCTTTTTTTTTTTTTTTTTTTTTTTTTTTTTTAAATAGCTGGCTCCTTTTAGAAAGCTGTTTATGTAGTGATCTGCTCATAATCCAGGTTGTTTCTCAACAGGAAGAAAAAAAAAAAAAGGGTAAAAAAAAAAAAAAAGAAAAATAGAGAAAGGCACCGAAATCGTATTATCACTATCTCGGAGAGATGATGCGAGAAGTCAGAAGGAGTCAGGATATGGAGGATGGGGCGACTTTTCAAAAGTGTTAAATCGGAGGAATGATGCAAATGCTCTTTGATGGTTTACTTTGATGGAACAAGGGCATTTGACTTGCAAATACTAATAGAACATTGTAGCGCCCAAAAAAAGTCGAATGTGTCTGATGCCTTTTGTGATGTTCTGGCAAAAAAAAAATAAAAAAAACCGAGGCGGTGGATAAATCTACGCAAAAAGGGGTCACAATGTTGAATAGTCGTTCTCTGATATGCAGGAAGATGTCAGTTATGTCTTTTAAACAGATGTTAAATCCTCTGAAGTTGCCTCTAGAGACCCATGGAAACGATACTGCTACGCAACTGGTGAAAATGCTCCGATGTCAGCATCTGATACCACGTGATGTACGCCTTGATCACGATGAATGATCAGACTGTGCGACGAGAGAATGTGAGAGGAGGAACTCCAGCATTTCTTTGAACTCGACTTGAACTCTTGAACTTTCCGACCTAGAAAAAAAGCAAAACGAAAAAACAACCTTCAAATGTGGAAATCCGGGAATCTCCTCAACCCCGAGTTCCGCAAGTGAGAGAACACAGTGCACTATAATCCGCTTTAGGTCAATCGAACATGCAAAGATATTAGCTGCTTAACTCTAGAAAACTATACAGCTGTTTCGAGGGGGTCAACATACCTCGGTCATCAGTTAGCTCGTTTCTCACAAAAGACAAACATGGTGTCCCACATTGAAAGGTCGAAAACGACAAACTTCCGAGGAGATCACTGAAACAGAGCTCAATAAAATAACGAGAACCCTGCCATCGATGCACCTCGATGTCTTCTCACTTCTGGAGATATGAATCTTCATCCCGTGTTGCTGTTTTGTTTGAGCGAGACACAAATCAAAACTGCGTCGTGATTGACCTTTTCCCCTGTTTTCTTTCTTTCCCCAATGAATTCACTTTGCCGCTCAAAGGACAAATCACAGAGAAGACCTTATTAAGCTTTTTTGTTCGAGTGCCCCAGATTGGAGTTATTGTTGACGAACAAATTATAATTGTATCTCCTGAAAAGTTAGCAAAGATCTAAACAAAAAGAAATCAATGGCGGAGGACCATTAATCACTCCAAGCGGGCTACTTGTGGCGAAGAAACTTACCTCATAATCAATGTCTTTGTTTTGATGAAAGGGCATTTGCATGCTGATTCAGTGTGGTGCATTGGATGCAATCAAAACATTGTCATCCACGTTAATAAGTGGCTTATTTGTACTCTCGAGGGTGCCACTGAATAGCGCTCGCAAACTCGGGCGTCGTGGAGCTCTAGCTTAAAGGCCAAAGCCGATGCTGAAGTCTTCTATATGTGTGGCGACCTGGCAAAACCTTCCCGTGCTGGAAATCGGACATTTTCTGCTACGTGGATTCTGAAAGATGTTTCTCTTTTGCTTGCATGTCAATCAGAAGTCGAGTTCCGGTATTCGCATCGCGAATGATCAAACCGTGGAGAAATTGCACTCACTCACTGCTGGATCTGTTAAACCGGCTCCTTACACAACGAGCTCGGTGCAGGAAGACGTCAAGGCTAGGCTAGAAAGGAAAGAAAATTCCTTTCGCATCTTTTCGGTGAAATACATTTCTAGTTGCTGAAACTTGAGGAACCCATCCTCCAAACCCTCGACAAAAACATCGACTTTGGTCGTTTCCCAGAATTCAAACACCTTCGCGTGGTTATCCAATCAGTGTTGCAGCAGCATTTTCACACACAGTCGTCTCTAGATTTTACACAAAGTGGCGCGAGAAACAAAAAACATCCAGTTCGGTGGGCGGAAACGCATTGTTGATGAGACAGCTCACGGGAGAACGGACAGGAAGGCAACGGTGACTCAAACCACTCTTTACAAACAATGGTGAGCAGAAAAGCACCTCAGAATGTGCAATGTGTATGTAATGTACGCAACACGCTCGCTGGATATATATTGTTTTGGTTTGGTGTAACAATAATAAAGTGGTTAGCGAATATGTAACAGGACACGCCTTTTATTGGGGGCTGCTTCGGGAAAAACTGGATTTTGAAGTCATGATATACTGGATAAGCTTTACGTCTGAAGTTATCGACACATTCTGACCAATCGGAATTGAGAATTCAACATCGCTGTGCTTCAATATGATACGAAATGTTATTTCGCTATTTTTTTCTTCATGCAAACGTTTACCTAAAGCATCACTTTTTTAGTTCCTGAATGCTCAGAGCAACATACCTGCTTTTCAAAGTGAACAGGTTTGTACGCAGTGAAATACCATAGCTGTGTATCAGGTATCGGATGTACCGGGTCACGTTTGTTTCCCCGATTAAACGTAATCGCTCTGAAAACTCATCAATGTATTATAATAAATACATGTAACCAGTAGTTCTGGTCATCCTCTGTGACTAACGTCACCCGTCTCGCACTCAGACGTATCACATATACGCAGTTTGGCTATTAAATTGAGCCGACCTCAAGCAAATGACTTAATCCTAAACAATAAAAAAAGGCCCAGCATTTTCATAAGCAGCGTCGCTTTGTGGACGAAAAGCAATGCGCAATGCAAAGCGAGATGTGCGCCAGTCCGATGTTTGTTTTATGACAACAAGCGGCAGGCGGCATGCGACAAAAGAAAAGTACTGATGGCGCTTTAAAAAAACTGATTCGTTTTAGGAATTATTCATACCAGTGCATGGTCACGTGTCTTTGGCATGATTTTAGGGCTGTTAATTGGTCGGAAGGTGCTGATTAATCTTCAGCGTTCAAAGAAGTAAGGTTTACAATCAATCAATGCACTCTTTCTGATACGGTGTCGTTTCTATAGTAACAGCTCGTTCACGGGGACGCTTTATACAAACTAATTAAAGCATACGAGTGATTGTTGACATGGTAAAGATTTCTGTAAGGAAACGTCTTCGGAAGGAGTCTCCAGTACAAGCGCTTTACGTTTTCCAACACAGGAAGATCAAAGTATGGAGGATGTTGTGTTTTAAGGTTTTGACATAATGTAATAATAATAATAAAAAACAAAAAATTTTTTGGTAGATGTCTGTGGCATAACAGGAATAAAACACTTCAGGCATGCTGCTATTGGAAACTAGCTTCATCGTTGATTGTTTTTCTAAATCAACACACCACAGAGTGTCACTGCTTGCAAGTACTTCAGACCTTTGTGCTGTGGGTGTAAATATTGGCACCCAGTGTAATCTCAGTCGTTGCCGTTTGTTCGGAATGAATTTCTCTACGCTCAACACACAATCCACCGTTTTGTATAACGTAAAACCAAAGGTGTGATCTAAAGCTGCAGGTCCACTTCAGTCTGAACGCTCAATTCGATCACGCTGCACATCCGGTGATTTTATATAAAGCATCATGTTTTTACAGGTGTCTTCGTGAGCGCGTGAGTCACGCTGGTATGATGTAGCGCTCATGCCTCGTGTATTTTTATCTCGTTAGCGTCTGCTCAGGCTGATCGCTTGCTAATGGAGAGACCGCGCTCACACAGGTGTTATCTTCAGTCACAGGTGTGTTCCAGTTCTATCTGAAACCCTGCTGGATGCAGATGGAGCCCAATATGTGGCTTAATACATGGCTAATTATGGCAGTTTATAGCGCGGCGCTGCCGAGTTCTCCCTTCCGATTGGTCAGAAGGTGTTGACGGCAGATAGTCGTGCGGCCACACCTCACAGGTTTTATATGTTATCATTTCTACAATAACAACAAGCATAGACTAACTAAAAAAAAGAAAAGATTTAAGGAAGGAGTTTCAGTGTCGGTAATGAAAAAGCCGTAATTTAAAACTGACGAAGCTACACTTTGCAAGGCTGTTATGGTTGGAGAAATTGTTAAATAGTAGCTCTGCTTCATCACTTGATTATTTTCCCAGAACAACACAACACTGAGCGCTTTATTCCTTATTTATTCCCCAGCGATCTGCATTTTTATTACATTACATTGCGCTGTTTTATCCGTTTATACATTGTTATAGGAAAATAATCAGCTTTAGAGTGGTGACTATCGCTGAGATTCACGTTGAGCCGCATCACGCCACTCCAACGTTAATTATTTTCATGTTTTGTATATATGTATGTATATATATATATATATATATGTATATATGGCAATATATATGTATGTATGTATGTATGTGTATATAT
>JAQQZX010000033.1:1820433-1877231 GCA_030068355.1 Notoglanidium maculatum | reverse complement strand
TGATGGAAGGCGAAAAAAACAAAACGGAGATATATATATATATATATATATATGCATGACCTTATTTTAGCATTTTTAAACAAACCAAACCAAAGCACTTACGTGAAATGATTTCGATAGCCAGAGGCGGTTCTTGTGTGCATGCCGGGTCGGTTCGGTTCTGGTCTCCGTCCATCCTGTACCGCTTTACTGTTCGACTTTCAATCCACTTTTACACGCAGATCAGAATGAAAAGCAGACGAAGCCGCACTGAACTGAGACAAACTTTGATTTGGTTCAAAATCCACTGAAGATGAACAACCGAGCGGATATTTCCCAACTTTCCCTGCACAGTCCCGCCCCTGCACGCGCCCAAACAAACCCAGAGGAGATCTGAACGCTCTGAATAAAAACGTAACCAAATCCCTGCAGCTGGGCTCCAGCAGTTCAACTCCACCAGCGTAGGAGTCGGGAATGCTGGAAGTCCCAGGTCAGTCCTGGAATCCTGCATCACATGAAGCGACTCCATGGAGACTCGGAGAGGAAGAAAAGGTTTCAGCGGTCATGTGGTGTCAGCTGTGCGCGTTTCCCCCCGCTTTCAATGCTGTAATTGTTTTATCCCCTGTGCACGAATAAAAAACAGAGAACGAGTGAAAGTACAGAAAGAATGGTGCAACACAAAATATGTACATCAGGCTATGTTCACATTACAAGCCTCATTGTGCGATTCCAGGGATTTGCTCAGATCAGATTTGCCTCTCTTGACGGTTCATATTCATAATTACAAGTGAGCTGTATCTAACTAATGAGAACGCATGCGCACATTGATTCGAGTCATCTGCATCACCAACAACAAAAAAACATTCATGCTTTTTCTCATGGTATTAAAATGCTAGTAACTAATGTACGCACGGCGTTTTGCTCTGGAAGACAAACAGCTGTGAAAGTCAGCTGCAGCCCTGCTTCTGCTGGTGTTATTATGATTTGTGCTACCTTGACGAAAAGTGCTACCGTAGTGCTAATAAACGCTACCAATAGCAGAGAATAAACTCAATCTTAGCCGTAGCCCTTAATCAACCCCTTACCTTAACCCTAAGGTTTAAAGCTTAAAGTTAAACCTAAAATCTTAACCTTAAACCCTACACAAAACCGCTAAGTGGCTTATCCCAATCGGTAGGACAAATCGCCAGAACGCCGTGCTGGCTGATGACGACACACTTAGCGCATGCGTATAGGCAACAAGCCACATGAACTCCCATCTGAGCGTTCTTATTCATGTCACATAACCACAAACCAGATATGTATCGGATTTAGGACCACCTATGGAAGTTACTCAAATCTGATTAGAAAAGATTGGATTTGTGTCCACAGAGCCCAGGGAAAATCAGATTTGAAAAAACAAAAAACAAATAAAAAAAAACAGATTTGAGTCAGTTCAGCATGGCAGAACCTTATAGGCACAGTGCAAAATGCTCACTCTTAATAATGATAAGATTTAAGAATGCAGACATGCTTTTTTGTCTACAGGCCACTTATAACCTGATTATGACATTTATACATGAAACTTCAGTCCTGATACATTTACTATCATCTACATTTATAGTATTTAGCATATGCACTTTGAAGAAATGCTGCTCCTCTTCCCATTTCATGCTAAAACCATCCATCCATCCATTATCTATACCGCTTTATCCATCTGGGTCGCGGAGCCAATCCCAGCATCTTCGGGCAAGAGGCGGGGTACACCCTGGGCAGGTCGCCAGTCCACCACAGACAAACAACTACACACGCTCGCATTCACACCTATGGGCAATTTAGAGTAGCCAGTTGACCTAATCTGCATGTCTTTGGACTGTGGGAGGAAACCGGCGCACCTGGAGGAAACCCATGCATGCATGCACAGGGAGAACATGCAAACTAGCTAACCACTGCACCACCATGCCACTCCTGCTAAAACCGTATTTTTAATTAGTGTTTGCATATTTCATGATAAGGGATGATTTGTGCTATAAGTAGTAATACCCCAAACTTCAGGTTTATGTCCTAATAGAGAAATGACTCGATTTAAAAATGTCTTTTTTTTGTGTCATTGACTACTGCTTGGGAGAAAAAAAGTGTAAAAAGTGTAAACTTATACAAAATTTGTAAAAAAAAAAAAAATAAAGTCCTAAAAGTTGTAATTGTGTTTTTGTTTTATTTAATTGTATATGGTATAAAAGTAGAGATGGAAATTTTACGATCTTATCAGTCAGTCAGATCATTTGACTCATCAATTAGAATCGACTCTGGCAGCTCCGAAATGGCTCATTGCCGTTTTTTCTATAAACAGGGCAAAGTTTGTGACATTTTGAATCGTGAGTATTCTTCTTATAGCTAAAATTGTTCCATCCAACCTTAATGTACTTTTTACAAAACATTATAACATTATTTTGGTTTGGATTTTTATAAAATGTCCTACGTGTCGTACTGAATAACTCCCACAGCTAAGAGTCAAACACACGTTCATATGCTAAGAAACAGCTCAGGTGTTGGAAATTGCCTATCTCTTTTCAATATTGATTAAATTATACTGCAAGTGTAACTGCACCCATCTACAACAAAAGAAAAATAAATCGGCTTGTAGAAGGGAATCGGTTCTCAACGTTCAATTTAAAGAGCCGATTCAGAGAGCCGACTCGTTTCGTGATCTCACTAGCACTTTCCAAGATGCCTTCCTGCTACGACAGAATAGTTTACAGTACATCAGGCCAGCACAGGACCAAATAGACCAAGTATATAACTTAGCATTCCTGTTAATGTCAGCTAATGTTTGCTGTATTCATAAACGCTAACTTGATATCATCCTGTGATTGGTTCTTGAGTGTCACGTGATTCCAGCTTCACCACATAGCTCATAAAAGATGGCGCTAATTCGTCTGCTGTCTTGTTAATGTCAGTGTTGTGCGTTTTCATTGCTCTGCATTATACAACATTCTTTATATTCTCTACTTTCTGACTGATCCCCATGTCTACAGAGCTGTTACTCACCATACAAACAGTCTTTTTTTATTTATTTGAGGAAAAACTCACCCTGAACAGCTTCCATATTTATCTTCACAATTAAGACAAGATCTTTAACAGTATCCAGTAATTATTTAGTTTGGTTTACAGTTTCCTGAATTACCCACCATGCTGCACTGATAGTGTTGCAGTGGCATTTAGCCCTTGCTTCATTTCTACCGAAAGGAAGCGATGCAGCTGCTCTATTTCTGAATAAGACTTGGCATTATGGACTTTCAAGTCCCAGACTTTACTGCGTATACAATGGATTTCTTATTAACATGATGGTAAATGTCACAGGAAAATGATGAATGGGAAAAGACGTTTTGTTTTTAGGAGCTCACAGTGAAATCTGATGTTTGAGTTGATTTTTTTTTATACTATTAAACCCCATTGTAACTGCACTAGCAATCAGTAAAAGGGCAGTCAGAGAGCGCGGACCATCTCCAAGGACAATAGTCGACTCTTCTCTGACATGCAAATCTGTAACCGCAACCACTTTTTATGTCCGGATGTATTTTGAATGGAGTCATTATATTTCTACATTAGCTATGTTTTGCCACTCTTGAACTTTACTTTCAGCTACTGGATTTTAAAATGTATAGCACTGTTGAGCGCAGACTTCCACCAAGGCCAAGTACCTATCTCATAACATTAGTGAAACTGAAATGAATTTCGTGGATCTGTTCCAAATTGTAATGGGTTCTTCCTTGGCCCAGGCCACCCTACACCCTTCCACCAAGTTTCATAGAAATTGGGTCAGTAAGTTTTTTGCAGTCCTGCTTAAAGTAACCAGGCAAACATACACTGACATACAAACAATCTGCACTGAAGACATAATCCGTAGCCATCGTTGTTATCAGAGATAGTGTAAGCATCCTGGCTCAGGAAGCCATCCAGAGATTAGAGAAAGCTTATTTTATTTTGATTTTCAATGTTGAAAACATATACATGAATGAAGAACATTTAGATATAAAACATGATCAAACACGTCTTTATTAGAGTGGACAACACGTCAGGCAGTATTCTCACTGGAATGACTTTAGAATTCCAATTCAGGAATTCTCACTGGAATAACTTTTTATATAAAAGCATCTGCCAAATGAATAAATGAACAGGTCGTGAGTTCAAACACCAGCACCGCCAAGCTGCCACTGCTGGGCCCTTGAGCAAGGCCCTTAACCTTCACTGCTCGCTTGTATAAAATGTATGTATGTACGTCGCTCTGGATAAGGTCGTCTGCCAAAATGACATAAATGTAAACATGTAGGTCAGCGTGAAAGCAGCTCAAATCTAAGCTTTGTGCCAGAACGGTATTCCGCTTGATAAAATCCTTCATAACATCATCTGATTGAGTGGAAACCCTAACATGCCATTCTCAGAGCAAGTCAGAACGTTATTCTGCAAGACATCATCTTCACACCTAAAACCACAATTCAGTCTGGGCATTTCTATTTAATTGCCCTACATCTGTGTAGCAAAACATTTCCTGCAGCTACATGTTCGGGATGCCCTCTGCTCTAATACTGAACACTTTAATCACATGTTATAAAATATCATCATTTACTCAAATGCATTTGCTTTATACACTCATTCTCATTATACTAGATTTCATTATAGGCAACAAACAAACAAACAAACAAAAGCTCCTGGTTAGAAAACTATGAACATTACAAACAAAACTATGAACACCGCAAAACTATAACTAGAAAAAAACTAATACAGAACCATAAAAACATGTTTAAATATAGAAAATAATACTAAATATAAGATTTTAAAAAATATTTAAAATGTACAACATTTTTACTCCAATAAAAATCATTTAAATACAGGTGTGCAATAAGGAAAGAAGCTGAAACTATACACACAGGCATCATTTGTGTTAAATACATGTGGAGTAAGTTCGGTGAAACTTCATTAAAGCAGAACTTTAGGTACGTTTTTACTCATTTATCTCTGACGACCTGATAATGAAATCCAGAGGAAGGTGGAAGTAAGAGTTTATTTGACATTCCTCACTTCTGATGTGTAAGGATCAGTTCAATGGCCTGAGTGTTGTTGAGCTGACCAGAGTTCATGGACAGACACACACACACACACACACACACACACACACACACACACAGAGAAAGAGAAAGAGAGAAAAATCTCTTTTTTCTATAAAAGCATGTTTATTTTTTAGTCATGTTCACATAATAAGCAAGTACTTCATTCACAAAATATCAAGATTCAAATTAATCAGACAAGAAAAATAGTCATGAGATCAACATTTTACAGTATTTTCAATAATTTGTGTAAATCCTGAAACATAAAAAAAATGAATCAGCAGGGTACAAATATAAGTATACATGCCCTACAAGCTCACAGGATTTTTTTTTTCTCTTTTCTTCAAAAAAGTAAATAAAAAAAAATGGTCCAAAGTAAGAGTACTTGAAAATTTCACAATTGGGAATTCAGTATGGCTTATAAAGGTGTAAAAGGAATAAAACTGGTGTATCAAACATCAAATAAATAAAAATAATCAGTGCTGTGATCGAAGGAGGAAGAATGTAGGAATGAAGTGAAAATGCAAAAAAAGAAAAAAAAGAAGCAAAAACCTGATTTAAACGTTTCTCATTTCACAACAACTTTACGGCAACGTTTAGAAAACCAAAGAAAAAAAAAAAAAAAAAATCTGCAATCAGTCCAAAAGAGACCACGTGGTACGAGACTGGCCTGCTGTTATTCATGAGGAGAGAAAAAAGGCACTTAAATCTTCAAATCTGCCACTGAAGCAAAAAAAGTGTGTCGACATACTTTACACATTACTGTATCATATAGCCTCAAATTATTTCTCTTTATATTTGGAGCCATAGAAAAATACATCACTTTAGTGTTTCTAAACGTTCTGAGCTCAGACATCGGTTCCCTAAATTGATGCTGTGAAGTCACTGCGTCGTGCGTTTTCAGATAGAGACGTGTGCGTGACTGCTTTTTAAATCACACGCTCGTTTTTCCTGCCTGCGACATTCAAAAAAGTGTACGCTCTCACTGTATGTTACCGTGTGACAAATCACAGCCGGTTGTCATTTGTGGGTGTGACCTGTCCTGTCCTGTCCTGCGTTTCCTATTTATCGATGATGACCATAGTAGATAGGTCTTCATACTCATTTTAAATGGCAGGATAAGAAGAAAGTTTTTCTTCCATTTTTTAATCACAGGTAGGAAACTAAAGTAGCGAGAGGAGAACTGAAGAAATGCACGCTCCACGGGATTGGTTCGAGGAATCCTTCAAGCCGATTGGTTGGATTTGTCGCTTCTGTACAGCGTCATACATAATTTGCATAGAATGGAGGAAATCATGGCTCGCTGTCGCATGTGTACGCAGAAAACAATTTGTCGCTTGCTAGTGTGAACGCAGGTTTCTCTTATTTAACACGTTCTTTATTCGTCCAGCGAGCTTCCTGACACACGCCCCTATATAATGTACTGATCGGGATAAAAGCCTGACACTGATCACCATAACTAACACACGCACATCTTCCAAAACACGGTTGCACTTTGGATATTGAAAACCACTGGAATAATATTCAACAACTATTTATAGATTTAAACACCTGACCAGACTGTGCGGAGAAAACTACAACGAGCACCAGCAGAGGAACAACTGACAGCACTGATACTGAGGACAGAAACGTCAAATAAATACATTGAAAAAATGAAAATAAAAAAGGATTTGGTGTCCTTGGTGTTTCTGGGCTTCAGTATGAGCACACAGAGGAACGTTTCCTGCTGTAAACACTCTGAGCTCCGATATTCAGCCCTTTATTTGGCAAAAAACACAGCAGCCTTAAATGACCAAGGTCAGATTTTAAATTAACCAGCCTGATATGGACAGCTGAGTGCAAAAGCTTGCATCCCCCTTGATTTCTGGGTGAAAAGATTTATTTCACACAAAAAACAAACAAACAAAGACTTAAGACTTAAATATTAGTTACCGGCAGTTCGTCAAGAAGAATATTTGTTAGCGTGCGTAAAAGTCTGTGCCATTCTGTAGTTATTTTATTTGCATGAGTCTCATTAAGTTGATGTTTTACGCCAGAATAATTTTTTTTCCCAGTAACTCACTTTCATAGTGGTGTGATGATCAAAGATTTGGTTCGACGCATCAATTTAAAAGGCAATGACTGAACACAACTATCTTAAACGATTCAAAAAGGACAAACTATTGGTGTGAAAAAAATCTATTCGTATTTTTTAAACTGAAGTGTAAATAATTTAACAAGCTAGCATGTCTACATCATCATTCGTGAATTAATGGTAGCTCTCCATCAGATTCAATCAGATTGGAAGCAATTAAATCAAATCAAATCGTATCGCAGACTGCGTGGGATTTCGGATATCGAATCGTCGCCTTACGACCGAGGTTTACGCTCCTAATAATTATGATTCACTCAACTTTACTGTCATCACAAAAAATGGTGGACAAGGAATTACAGCTACAGTATAAGTTCTTGTTTGGGTCTATGTAAAGATCCCTACCCTGGTAATGCGGTTTAAAAAATAAAAAAAACAAAACAATGATTTTCACTTTGAGGAGTCAGGAAAAGTTCAGACAAGCTTAGACTCATCAGTTATGAATCAGTGGGAATCAGCAAAACAGCTCCCGCAGGCTCTAGACCACAAAATATTCAGATATCTCGGCGCTGGAGAAAAAGATATAGAAAATATTTTAAAACAGACAAAAAAAGACATGACTAAAGATCGGGAAAAAGGCAGCCAAAAGAACAACAACAACAACAACAACAAAAAAACACTGACAAAGAGAGAAACGCTAACAGTGGGGGTGTGTAAACTTTTGCACTCAACCGTACAACTAAAAATAAAATAACTAAACAAAGTGTAAAGTAACTAAAATCTAAATTTCAATACCTAAATATTTATATATTTATATGTTTATATACACACACGCAAACATATTTATAAAAACAATTCTTTTCATAAGACGAGCAGCTTAAGAATATGCATAAAAACGTGGACTCTTACACAAAGTCTCATTATTTATAAATTTAACATTTGGATTCGTACAGAACTCATTTATACATCAATTTATACATTGGACTTTATCTATGTTTACTGGAACTCAATATTGGAGTAGATTTATATGTATATGTAGTAGAGTGTACACTGTTCACAAATGAGGAGACGGATTTGATTCAACTGAAATGGAAATTACTTAGAAAAGAAAAAAAACCTGCTCTGATTGGAGTTTGGACTTTTAACGAGCTTCTCCAACGAGAGGCATCGGTACGAACATCACCTGTGCTATTATTAACTTTTTTTTTTTGTGAACTAGGGCTGTCGAATTCGGTTAGATGGTGCAACTGAATCGAAAAGATTTAGCATTTAAACGCACGCGAATATTAATGTGTATAATAAATATGAATGCGCAGACAGTAGCAGTAGCTACACTCCATCACAAACCACAGAAGGGAAAAATCTGAGTGGCTTTCCTAAGCAATGAAAATCATCCAGACTTTCTATTCATTATGTATGCTCACTACATAGGGCTTATAATACTATAATTGTACCTTATGAAGTGCCTCCAAAAGTATTGGAACAGCAAGGCCAATTTTGTTTTTACTTTACATTGAAGGTATTTGGATCTCAGAACAAAAGATTAGTATCAGACGATAGACCAGAATTTCTGATGAACTGATATTTACATATAGATTCGCTAAACAAGCACCGTTTGTTTGAACCCACTTATTTTTCACGTGCTCAAAAATATTGGAATACGTGCCTGACAGGTGCTGCATGTTGCCCAGGCGTGCCGTGCCCTGTTAGAGTGATTAATTACATAATTAATAGCTCTGAATGTTTACTCTTGGGTTGTGAAGACTGCAGATGTTAAAAAGTATAAAAAAACATGAAGACCAGAGAGCTGTCTACGGAGAAAAGCAGGCCATTCTGAAGAGAGAAAATAAAGCATAGCCAATGCAACAGGCTGGAATGTCCTGAAAAAGAAACAAACAAGAAAGACATGGAACAGGTTGGCCGAGGAAAACAGCAGCAGCTGATGACAGAAGTACTGTCAAAGCTGTGAAGGAAAACCCACAACAACAGTCAGTGAAGGGAAAGGGGTGAAGCTATCACAATCCGCCGTTCGAAGAAGGCATCGGGATCAGAAATACAGAGGACACACCGCTCATCAGCAGTATGAATCAGAAGGCCAGATTGATCCACAATAGCTCTGGAACCAAGATGAACCTCTACCAAAGTGATGGAAAGGCCAAAGTGTGGAGAAAGAAAGGATCTGCTCATGAGCTCATGACCAAAACATACGAGC
This sequence comes from Notoglanidium maculatum, assembly GCA_030068355.1. Lineage (NCBI taxonomy): Eukaryota > Metazoa > Chordata > Actinopteri > Siluriformes > Auchenoglanididae > Notoglanidium > Notoglanidium maculatum. The sequence continues at coordinate 1,867,885 of JAQQZX010000033.1, read as the reverse complement.
TCCTGGGTGAAGCTCGGTGGTGGTGGGGTCACGCACACAGGCTTGCATGGCTGCTTCAGGAACCTTAACCTAACGTTAGACTGAAATTTAAAAAAACCAAAAAAAAAAAACCAAACACCAACTGAAAGAAGCTGTACCACAAGCCTGGAAAAGCAACACGAAAGAGGAATGCAGCAGTTGGTGATGTCAGTGCGTCACCAGCTTGACGCAGTTACTGCAAGCAAATATTACGTGCTATTTAGTTTAAAGACCGTCTGTTCCAATACTTTTGTTCATCTAAGGATTGTGTGGTCTGCGACTAAAAGCGACTAGTTGTTCAGCACATCTAGATGTAAAAATCAGGAAATCAGGAAATGAAAGATGAACTCTGATCTACTGTCTAATATTCTTTTTTTAAAGCAAAAACAAAAGAATTGGCCTTGCTGTTCCAGTACCCGCAGACAGGACTGTACGTCATCATTGGATACTCAGCCATGGAAAGAGCGACTGAAGTAAGTTCCTGTTAGAAATGAGCAGATTAGATGTTAACAAAAACATGATTAGAAAATCGATACAGAGATTTTACCGTGGAAACTAAAGCTCGATGTAAATCCTACATTTAGCAACCCAAGGGTCGTTTACTTTTACACTTTATATATGCCTAAAACTAAAATGTTAGAATTTACACTTTCTAATGTGGTGTTCTGGTTTTTCCTCAAAAGACGTAAATATTATAAACATTAAAAAAGTATTTGAATTGTTAAAAGAAAAAAACATGTTAAAATGTAGTTAATGTAAAAAATTTCATTTTTTTGGTGTTTTTTTTTTTTTTTTACATTTTTTTTTTGGAACCCTCGTCCATACTCCTTGTGATGCTGTAAACAAGCTTCATAACAAATCTAACTCTGTGTACACACAGATCGGTGGGACTTCCGGGTGGAAAACTCACATCCTGTTATGAAGTGCTAAATTCTGCTCTTTTCAGATCATCTGACTCGGCTCACTAAGAGTCGGCTCTTGAACGACTCGCTACTACATTCGCGATATTTCGACTAGCGGGAAGTGTTTTAATAAACCTGTGTTATTTAGATTAAGAATTTAAAGTTTTATTTGCCTCATCACAAATGACACATGACGAATAAATATGAACGGATGAGAAACATTGCTGTGTTTGGAAAATTGCACAACGGCTTCGGTTCAAAGTCCTTTGTCTGTCATGGGATCTGGTTTTTCCTCCTGTCCAGAAAAATAGTCCCTCTTACCCTTGTTTTTCATCATTCCGGAAGGTTTTTACTTCCTGATATGGCACTTGTTGATCTACATTACGATGATAATAATAACTATAATAAAAATAATAATACAAATGCTGATCAGTACTGCAAGAACATAATCAATACTGTTTTAAACCATTTAACATAAGAAGTAAAACACTGATTCTAAACACACACGATCCTGATAATCATTCCAGACACTAGAGAAGCTTATAATATAGAATATATTAATAAACCTTAACGTCCAACTTCAGTCAAAACCATTTTAGTAGAAACACAACGTTACGAGTGTTTAGTCCCATCAATATTTAGAAGCACATGATATCTTGATATTTTCACATTTAATCAAAAGTTAAAAGAAATTGGTTTTTTTTCGATATATTGTTTAAATCACTCACGTAATACTGTTACGCCGGTGCAGCGTTACCGCCGTTATCCACCCGGAAGTACGTTATTTGATATTGTGACGTAACGATGGGTGAGAATTATTATATGTGCATTTCGAACTTTATTTAAATGTTTGCTGAGTGGAATTCCAACGTGCAAATGTGCGATCCTGCGACCTAAACCTTACACACAACGAACAAAAGAAAACCGTATCTTGGAGAAAAAGACGAAAGTCAGTCGGACGCAATACAATTTAAACACGTCTGCTGTATAAGTTTACGTAGATAAAAACCCCCAGCAGGAGTGGAGCGGAGATGTAAATGGCTATAGCTCTTAAGATCGCTCCCTGCTATGTAAACATCAGAATCAGATACTGCCGGGGAAATTAAACACCCCTAACAATACTATGGTAGTGCGCATTTTCCTGGTAAACAACAAACGCTTGTATAGAAGTTGCACCGTTACTCAAAGTTCTTAAATGAGTGAGCGTGAAGATAAAATGTGCTGTGAAAAAGAGGAAGAAAAAAAAAAAAAAGGGGTCGGGATGCAAATGAAGGTTGAACGAACGCGCACAGACGAGGAGCTGCTGCAGAGGTGATGGAGTTGTTTAAGGCATCACGTTTGATGGCTGTGTTTCTCCTCCACAGTTCACGACCACGAACCCTAAACCGAGGAGAGGACAGCATGTCAATCACGTCTCACAAACCCCGCCTCCTTCTTCTCCTCCCCACTGAACAGACGGGAGAAAGGATGCTAACCTGGCTAGGACTCGCTCTCCACGGAAACCGTGATGGTGTCACTTTCATCTGTGAAGGGAGAGAGAAATGTGAAACATTCACGCAGGTTTGTTACCTTACTCACGATGGTATACTGATAAACTCCATAAATACTGGCACCCTTCCTGAAAATAAGCAGAAGCTGTATAGTTTTAGGATTATTTTTAAGCTTCTCTCTAAAGGCACGTATATGACAGAGACACCGTGCGGATTATAAACGCAGAATTCAAAATAACTCACCAGACTTCACAGCTGTTACGACGACGTGCTCATTGTGGAAGTCGTTATTGAGCAGATGTTTCTGAGACTCGCTGAGAGGACTACACTGCTCACCTTCAACACTGGGGTGGGGGACAACACAGCATGATTTTTTGTTTAGAAAATTGAATTAAATCTTAAACTAGATCATTCCACATAGACACTGTATTGAGGCGCGGCATGTAGAGTGAACGGAGATGTATCAAAAACACGAGCAATCCTCTCTGTGTAGCAAGTAGCTAACGTTAGCTTAACATACCTACAGTAATTGGAGGTTTCAATGTTATCGCTTGCATCATGTGCAATTTTCAATGTTATCGCTTGCATCATGTGCGCAAAGTGAACGTTTTATCAGGATACGCAACACACAGCGGTAACATTGAGTGTATTTACAAAAACAAAAAAAAAATAGGGGAAAGGGATCATTCTTACTATTTTCTACACATATACATATACATTCAGCCTTAATTTCAGTGACAGAATTTCTCAGTTCAATTCAAGTGACAAATTCTAACAATCTTCTGGAACAGGCCGTTACCATGGCGTGCGAGGTCCGACGTTTCTTTAGTTCTCCGCCTGCGATTTAAAAAAAGATCACTGGTGCCTCTGGTGTACACACATAGCTAGTACGGTTAGCTCGCTTTGCTAATCTGCCAACAGAGTCTTTAGACTGATGGTATTCTAAGCATGGATCCTAGTGAACCAGTATTGACTGATAGAGACTTCAAAGCACTTCCGTAATTCGCTCTGGATAAGGGCGTCTGCCAAATGTCACAAATGTAAATGTAATCTACTCTGAGAATGAAGCTAGCACAAAGCTACACACTGATTAGTGCCTTATTTATTTATGTTGAACTAATAGGCTTTAGAAGCTATACATATACACACAGTAGTTTCACATTCAAAAAAACCCCAACAAAAAAAACAAAAGAAGTAGGACAGGCCACACCCAGAAGCCAAGCAACCAGTGAAACCTGTCAGTAGTGGGAGCTGGAAAATGGTTTTCTATTAAAAAGTACTGAATTCGGAAAGGAGATTGTTTGTTAACTACGAAGGTTAAACAAGGGGGCGGAGCTAAACAAAAATAAGCTTGTTAAATAAAGCAGTTGTTTAAAACATTCCAGAAATGACGTTCTTACATTTTAGAAACATACAGCTTTGATGAAGGAGTTTCAGGTAGAGTATTTTAAAACATTTAAAAACGTTTGTTTTTGAATGCCTTTATTTAGTCCAACAGTGGCACCTAGTGGTGAAATTGTGGAACTGCAACCCACCTTTGGTTCAGGTTTTCAGGGTGGACGACTACAGTCGGCTGCTCCGGATCAGTGACAACCAGCCTGGTCGGAAACGTCAGACCATCTCCCTGACTGCATCGGGGGAAAAAACCCTAAACGTTTATAATCCCGGTAAAAGAAGACGGAAATTCCTTGAGCATGATCGTGTTTACCTGGTGAACACCGGCAACAACCAGAACTTCTTCTGGTCTCCGAACACCTGAGCGATGTTCTTGCTGAAACCCAGTGAGAATCCGTTTTTATCCGGTCCATTCCTGAACACGGGGGCTCGAAACGCCTCTGAAGGAGCGAAAGAAAGAGAAAGGGGTCATGTGTAAATGCTCCTGTGATCAACTGAAAGTGGCCGTCGAGGCAGGAGGTGCGAGTATGTTACCTATGGTGGATCTGTTCTTTCCTACAAGCCACAGGTGGTACGTGAAGAGCGAGAGGATGCTTATGCAGAACATGGCTGCCACAAAAAAGAGAAACAACACGTGGAATTTGGCGTGAGAGTCGGGCAGCTCACTCTGAGAGAGAGGGAGAGAGAGAGAGGGAGAGAGAGAGAGGGAGAGAGAGAGAGAGAGGGAGAGAGAGAGAGGGAGGGAGAGAGAGAGAGGGAGAGAGAGGAGGGAAGGAGGGAGAAAAAACAAAAGGAGATTGTGAGACACGGGGTTAACACTGATGATGATGAAACACACGAGTCACTGGGCGGTGTGATCTCCACAACAAACAAACAATAGTAACAAGATGCATAATAATAAAGGAAGACAAAGTACAATCTGGATGTTAATACAGAATCGATAATTGGTGATATGACAAATTATAAAAATGAGACTGATGACAATCATTTATCAATATCAAAAACAGCAGGAGTAACAACATGAGGAAATTTTAAACACTCAGATTCTTCAAGTCCGAAAATGTAACACATGATATTGCAGAAAAGTCTACTTTTACGTAATTTATCAGCATAATGAGAGCACATCGTCACATTGCTTCGGTTCGGTTTTATACGTAAAGTACGCCGAGATTTTAGAAAGTGTTGTATAATTATAAATATTAATTATATAAGTTTTGTTTTGGCCAAGAACTTTCATTCAAACAAAAATTTATCATGCAAAACATGAAAATAAAAACACTAAAATAAGGCAATACATGCAGCTGCTTATTGCATAAAATTTTTGTATACATATATTTTTTTCAGCATTACCAGGCCAACAATAGATATGGCAACGATCTGAGTCCCAGTATCAGTATCAGTATCAGTATCGGGCCGATACCAGCAGTGTATCAAATATCAGAGAAAAACATGTTGGATTTCAGATCCTGTAACAAATGGGGAAGATTGGGATTGGATTTGGGACAGAAATGTATTTTTGGAACTGGAGATGTTTACAAGTAAAGAAGAATTTGATGTTTTTCCTTTGTTAGGATTGATTCAGTAACCCTTATACTTTATTATATTTAAAATCTAAGTGATTTTCCTGTTAAAGCGTTTAGCTGTAAAAGTGCTTCGGTTAAAGAAATCATTTTAAAGCCAGTATTTATTAAGAAAACAAAACGTGCTGGTATCAGAAAATAAAGCGTTGTGGTGTGCTAATTTTTAAAAATAATTTATCTAAGGTTTGGAAACGCAGCAAGCCAGAATCCCACAGGTCTTCCTCGTCCCTATTTAAGCAGTTTTCCATGGTGTTGGATTGTAAAACCCCTGACACTGTACAGTGTGCTTCAAAGCTAATAAACTGTCATGTGGGACATTTGAGGGAAAAAAATTAATAAAGATGAAGAAACAGAACCGAATGTAATGCAGGACACAACACTTGAGTTCACGGAAACACATGATGAATCATGCGACCCTAATGGATAACAAACAACACTCGGACAATCAGAGAACAAAGAAAATGAAGTGTCAAATGGTATTTACTCATTTATTTTTATTCCTCATGCCGGCGTGACACATTAACCAACAATCAACACTAACGCTGGTGATTACCTTTGGACAATTCTCGGCCGATTTCCTCCGGCAAAGCTTAGTGCAAACAGAGACAGAGTGTTAGACACGGGGAGAGGGAGAGGGAGAGGGGGAGGGGGAGGGAGGGGGAGGGGAGAGAGAGAAAGAGAGTGAGAGAGGGAGTAGAAGGGAGGGGACTCTGAGGGTGTGTGTCCAATAACGCAATCACAACTACACAAAAATATCAAGTTTGGACTGTTTGTAACAAACAAACACACACACACACACGCACACTTAAGGAGGAAAAAGCCAGATAATTCAATGCACTTAATGAGAGAGACAGATGGACAGACGGAGATGTGGGTAAGACTCAGGGAGAGAAAGAGAGAGACAAATATAAAACAGAGAGAGAGAGAGACAGTGATATAGGAGGACAGGTTGAGGGAATGAGCTAGAAAGAAAGACACAGACAGACAAAGAGAGACTAAGAGAGGGATGGAGAAAGAAAAAGAGAAAGACTGATACAGAGAGAGACAGACAGTGACACAGAGAGAGAGAGAGAGAGAGAGACAGAGTGAGTGATGAACAGAAAGAGAAAAAAACCAAGACAAACAAAAAGAGGAATAGTCAAGCAGACATAGAGACAGACAGCAGATAGACAAAGGGAGAGAGACAGACAGCAGATAGACAAAGGGAGAGAGACATAAAGACAGAGTAAGAGAGAGGGAGAGGAAGAGAGAGAGTGACAGACAGAGAGATAGACACCGCGAGATGCAGACAGACTGAGAGAAGGAGGCAGAGACGGAAGGACGGAATGAAACCGACAGACAGACAGAACGGGACAGGCAGACAGACAGAAAAAATGAGATAGAAACAGACAGACAGAATGAGACAGACATAGACAGACAGAATGAGACAGGTGGAGACAGACAGGCAGAGACAAACAGACAGCATGAGACAGACACAGACAGGCAGAGACAAACAGAATGAGACCGACACAGACAGACAGAATGAGAGGTGGAGACAGACAGGCAGAGACAGACAGACAGAATGAGACAAACAGACAGACAGAACGAGAAAGGTGGAGACAGACAAACAGAATGAGACAGACACAGACAGACAGAATGAGAGGTGGAGACAGACAGGCAGAGACAGACAGACAGAATCGGACACACAGACAGAATCAGGCAGGCAGGCAGAATGAGACAGACAGACAGAGACACACAGACAGACAGCATGAGACAGACAGAGACATACACACAGACAGACAGACAGAATCAGACAGACAGACAGAATGAGACAGACAGACAGAGACACACACACACCCAGAATGAGACAGACAGAGACATAGACACAGACAGACAGAATGAGAAAGACAGACAAAATGAGGCAGACAGAGACAAGCAGACAGAATAAGACAGGCAGACAGAATGAGACAGACAGGCAGACAGAATGAGGCAGACAGAATGAGACAGCCAGACAGAATGAGACTGACAGACAGAATGACACAGGCAGGCAGACATGATGAGACAAACAGACAGACAGAATGAGACAGGCAGACAGACAGAATGAGACAGACAGAATCAGACAGGCAGACAGAATGAGACAGACAGAATCAGACACACAGACAGAATGAGACAGACAGACATACAGACAGACAGAATGAGACAGACAGAATGAGACAGACAGGCAGACAGAATGAGACAGGCAGACAGAATGAGACAGGCAGACAGAATGAGACAGCCAGACAGAATGACACAGACAGGCAGACATAATGAGACAAACAGACAGACAGAATGAGATAGACAGAATCAGACAGACAGAATCAGACAGACAGACAGAGACATACAGACAGACAGAATGAGACAGACAGACAGAATCAGACAGGCAGACAAAATGAGACAGACACAGAGAGAGAGAGACAGAATGAGACAGACACAGACAGGCAGACAGACAGAATGAGACAGACCGACAGAATGAAACAGGTGGAGACAGACAGGCAGAGGTAGACAGGCAGGATGAGAGGTGGAGACAGACAGACAGACAGAATCAGACACACAGACAGAATGAGACGGACAGACAAAGACACACAGACAGAATGAGACAGACAGAGACATACACACAGACAGACAGACAGACAGAATGAGATAGACACACAGACAGAATCAGACAGGCAGACATAATGAGACAGACAGACAAAATGAGACAGACACAGACAGCCAGACAGAGACAAGCAGACAGAAAGAGACAGACACAGACAGAATGAGACATACAGACAGAATGAGACAGACAGAATGAGACAGGCAGACAGAATGAGACAGACACAGACAGACATAATGAGGCAGACAGACAGAATGAGACAGACAGACAGAATCAGACAGACAGACAGACAGACAGACGTAATGAGGCAAAAAGACAGACAGAATGAGACAGACAGACATAATGAGACAGACAGAATCAGACAGGCAGACAGAATGAGACAAACACACAGACAGACAGAGACACAGACAGACAGAATGAGACAGGCAGACAGAATCAGACAGACAGACAGAGACATACACACAGACAGACAGAATGAGACAGGCAGACAGACAGACAGAATCAGACACACAGGCCGAATCAGACAGACAGACAGAATGAGACAGACAGACAGACAGAGTGAGAGGACTGTGTCTCTGTCCCTCCCCTCTGTGGGCTGGTTTGTATGTTTCTTTGCGGATGTGGGAGTGGTGTGTGTGTGCATGTGCGCGCGCGCATGTGTGTGTGTGTGTGTGTGTGTGTGTGTGTGTGTGTGTGTGTGTGTGTGGTGGAGGGCTGTTGCTGCTGTTGATGTGCAAATGTGCATCATATTGAAGGCTCATGAATAGGGAGGTGTGACGTGGAGCCGGAGCCGAGCGCAGGTGCTTATCGGCGCACTGTCACACACACACACACACACACACACACTCTCTCTCTCTCTCTCTCGCTCTCACACACACACACACACACACACGCACACACTCGTGTCATATTCGCAGGGAGTACATCTGAAAAAGCGGCAGCGTCGTCGGCTGGAGCAGCGTCGAGCGGTCGGTCAGGGAGAAGGAGCGCTCTCTCTCTCTCTCTCTCACTCTCTCTCTCCCTCCAACTTCATCAGCACCGGCGACTAGGTCTGTCTCTCCCTCGCTCTCACTCCTCTACTGCATCTCTGCTCTGTTTCCCTTTCACTTCTCGAAATAACAACTCTGTAAACTTCTTTTCTTTTCATTCTTTCCTACTTTTGCTATGCTGCTGTGTTTAATTTGGATGATTTTTATTACAAAATAACACACACACACACACAGGAAAGTCACGGCGCTCGTTTCTCTCAATTCCGGGGATTTACTATTTTTAATTTTCCTTCTTCTTTTTTTCCCTCCATCCTTTTGATTTCAGTCCTGAGCGAGCGTGCTGAGTTCTGACAGCCCGTGACGAGATTACCCGGCTCTAAGAAGCCTGACCTATTTCCTGCACAATATCGGATGTTAAATTTAGTGGCGAGAGCTTTTTCTACGCTTGTTTTAACACACCGTGTGTTAGCATTGTGTGCGTTATTCAGTCAGACAGCTGTACACACACACACACACACACACACACATGCGCAAACTTTGAGCACAGCGTTGTCGCGTTCACGTGTTGTCAGAGCTCCGTGTAAAGCATTTCAGATGTTTTGAACGAATTTCTCTCTCTCTTTAATTTTTTTTTTTGCGAGGTTAATTCACCGAAACGTCTCAGTTGTCAGTAGATCAGACTGTCGCCTAATCTCGCTACAAATCAGCGCACTTCCTCTCATCCCCAAACCTGTTGTCATGCAATCAAACTTTTTTTCCTGAACGTTTTTAACGACGCTTGAAAGTTCCAGCTTCGCTTTTACAGTAATAATCTTTTACTCAGATGTGTGTGTGTGTGTGTGTGTCGAGGATTTTCCTGGTTGTTAGGCTGAGCTTTGGTTTCCGATCAAATTCATGAATTAGTTTTATATTCAAGATTAGATTTAGTGATGTATATTCGTGCTATATTTCTTCATGTAAAAGTCGGATTCTTTAACAGGATGCTTTTGTACATTTTCAGAGATTTGTATATTTATATGCAGGACTCATTTGTGCAGCAGAATTTTGCAGATTATTTTTGGATGTTTATGGATTCATGCGGAGCATGATTTTTCTCGCAGATATTTGTCAGAAATTATTCGGACATTTATCGATGTATATTTAGCTTCATTTTGCGGGAAATTGTTTGTTTATGTTCACCTTGTTTTTGTAGTAAATATTTTTTTTTTTCTGTCCAAATGCATGAATGATTGCTTGGGTCTGATTCTTGAATCTTGCTGTAATTCGTTAAAATAGACGTGATGTGATGAGGTGTTGCTAAGCCTGAATGTATTTGCAGGAGAAAATCTTCACGAACTGTCTCTTGATTTTAAAGCGCTGTACTTTACTCATCTCCTTCCTTCCTAACACCTGTACTGAGTTGCTTAGCGGCGAGGACTCGTGCCGGGTGTGATTACTTTTAAACTCTTTGCTCTCTTGAGCTTATTTTAAAACTCAGCATTCGGTGAGTGACAGGAAACGGTTTGTCGGTACGAGAGGGAGGAACGAATGTAGAAGCAGTTTATCTTCTTCACACTCACTCGTCACTGTGATCCTGTGTGTGTGTGTGTGTGTGTGTGTGTGTGTGTGTGTGTGTGTGTGGGGAACTGTCCATGGTGCTGCCTCCTGAGTTCTAAAGAATCTTTCCCTACAAGTTTCTAGTCGTCTTTTAAACCCGTGCTCGCACGGTGCCATTACTTTTGCAGCTGCAGTGTAAAGCGTCCTAATTGTGTAAAGCACTAAACCTGCTTTGTGGGAGTGCCGGATGATTTATCCGCAGCTCGACTCAAAGCGTGCAAACATTTGCTCGCTTAATTGTGGATCCATGTAGCCTTGTCTTGTTACTTTTTTTTTTCTTTCTTTCTTTTTTCCTCCTCCCCCCTTCCCGCGCCTCCACCACCTAACCTCTCTCACTCATGCGCAAACTTCACTTTAGTTAATCCCGGAAAATGAATTATTTGGATTTAATTCGACAAGGTTTCCGAAAATGTTCCATCTGCCACGGAGCAGCTGGCGAAGGGATAAACGTAATTAATTACTTAACTTTTTTGAACAGTGAAACACGGCTGGAGGAGAGCGAGCGAGCGAGAGAGAGAGAGAGATGGAACTGAAATTGAATAGAGACTGATTTTTGTTTCGAGCTTGTAGGTGAGAGAATTGAAAGAAAATCGGAGCGTGACTGTGGTGAGACTTTTAAAGTTATCAGGTGTGATATTTGGTAATATTTGAGGTGTGTGATGCTAAAGTTACGAGTGATAAACCCTAGGAAGTCACACTGTGGTTTCATCATTGCTGCTTTGTTTTTTTGGTTTTGTTTTAGTCGGAATATCAGCGCACCTTGCAAGCGCTACCTCGTGCTCCCCGGTTTTGTTTGCTGGCCCAACTACAAAGCGGCGCCTCGTACCCTCGTGGGCCGCGGGAACGGCGAGGATTTCTGAATTTATTTCCTCTGTTGCATTGTTTAAACAGCTTTTCGCTCCAGTTTTGATCCCTTCCTCTCTCGCCTTTGAGGCCGTTCCACGTCGTGTCAGCTGTTGACTGATAGTACGAGGACGGCCTCGCAGCGGGGAATGAAAGAAAAGTAGCGGTTGGTAAACACTGATAAGGGATAAATAGAAAGCGGTCAGGCAGAGATAGTTGTGTGGGAGCCCAGATTGTGTGCGGTCTGCTAAAATGAGATTCGCCGCCTGTCCTTTTTTTTTTTTTCCTCCCCTTTTTTTTTTTTTTTTTTTTTTATTCTTCTTGCCCTCCGCTCATGCGCCCCCTCCTCCGGACTGGGCTTGTCTGGAAAATCTCCAGTGACCTCACTAGGCAAGTCCCAGGCTCTAGGAGCCTTTTGTATGTGTGTGTGTGTGTGTGTGTGTGTGTGTGTGTGTGTGTGTGAGGGTGTGTTTTGTTTTTCCTAACAAGGGTCAAGTCGGCCAGTGCACGTGTCCCTGGTGCTCACAGACAGCTGTCACGGCTGCACGGTAATTCATTTAGTACAAGATTACAGCTGAAACGAGGAACCCTTTTAGTTTTGAGCAAAGCAGGTCTTCAGAAGATTGTGTTTATTTTCTGAGACCGGTCAGCCAGCGATTACTTGACGTATACCAGATTGAATATCCGTATTCTAATATTTTGCACAAATTGACAATTGTAAAATTGTTTAAAAAAAAAAAAACAACAACTTTGAGAATATCTCTTTTCAAAAACCCTTTGAAATTGTTTTTTTTCCTCGCTGGCAGAAATAAACGACGATGCCAAATCCCCGATATTACACTGTTACGCTGTTGGTTCAGGTTCTTAAACTGAATTGCGAAAAACTTTTGTGACAATTTTGGAACCTTGTGCATTTCTTAAACAGAACTTTTCTTTAATCGGCCATTTTAATATTTCCGTTCATCCAGACACATTTGAGTTCTCGTTTGCGTCAGGTTGGTTGTGGGTTTTTTTTTTTTAACCCCGGCTGCACCTTCAGGGTCACCATGTGGTATATTTACACGGAAAATAATTCCCCCCATTCTATGCGGCTCAGCTAACGAGAACGGACGTTAAGTGAATGACAAAAAGGTCTTGAAAGGAAGAGGGGGGTGCTATCTCGGTGTCCACGCTACACAATACACCCCTCCGTCCCCTCCCCGTCTCTGTTTTATTTTTTTTTGTAATCGTGTTATGAAAGGGAGCGCGAGGCTAGTGGGGCCGTGCTTCACTGCGACCGAGCGTGTTTGGTGTGTCTAGCTTGAAAGTGTGAGTGAGAGAAGGAGAGATGAAGGGTCAGGATATGATGCGAGAGAAAGAGTCGCTTCAAAGCCCCGGAGCGCGGCGGCCGCTTCCCTTCGGCTGACATGTTAATCGTGTCACGCCGATGCGCCGATTTTTCCTTTTATTCTTTCTTTCTTTTGGACTTCCGAGTTCTGACTGCTATCGGCTTCGGCGTTCGAGTAGTATTTACATCGACGTCTTGTTTCCAGAGTGACCTGCGCAAGTGCTGTCTTATCTCCACGCAAAACAAATCCATACGCTCCGTATGTTACTGCAGGCTAAAGATATGTGTGTCTATATATATAAAACAACCTGAGCCATTACATACATAAGGGAAAAAAAGAAAAACGCTCACTGTTGCGCTGATGCAGGAAAATAATCAACAACGTGGTGGTGCGATGCAGAGGAGTCACTGTTACCACCATGGAGGTGATCATTTTCCAGTACCAGCACAGCCACACAACGATTTATTAAAGAACGACACTTTTTACACCTGTATAGTTACGCTATAGTCACGTTCGCTGCTAAGGAACGTTCTGCCAGACGTAAACAGTTGTTCCTTTAACACTTTTTCCCTCCTCTTGACAAAACAAAAATCCTGAAGACGTTTACGAAGTGCTGACACTGGAGACTCCTTCCCTAAAAATATTCAAATAAGCCATACAAGTTGTTCCCATGGAAACGATAACGTGTTAGAACGATTAGCGTTAATGTAAACCTGATGTGCCACACCTGCAGTTACTGACCAATCAGATCGGAGGATTCGGCTGCGCTGCGATCTTGGACTCCCAGTGGTAGTTGGCTCTGGAGAGTTGAACTCAAAAGTTATAACTGTGACTAGCGTGGAAACGTAGTCGCTGCGATAAAACTTTATGGGGTGGAACTGTTACTTAGTAAAACCTTTTCCTTGGGCGTGAAATGCAAATGGGGACGTTTTAAAGCCGAATCACGCTGAGTGATGGTGGAAGCTAAAAAAAAAAAGCCCCATGAAGAATCTGTAAGGTTTTAGAGGTTGAATTGTCCAGCTGAGAACAAACTGTGTGTGACGGTACTTTACATTTATAGTTGGTTAAAGATGATATATTTTATTGATGTGCTCCATAATCATGCTCCATCTGCTGAACCACTGTACGGCCCTGGTAACCTTTTAAGTACAAAATCGTGTGTGTGTGTGTGTGGATGCTGGAGAATATTCCCTAATATTCACAATACAAATGGATCGTGCTATAAATAACTGCTTTTGAAACAAAGAGAGAGGGAGAAAGAAGGAAAGAGCGAACGCAGGGCCTTTGAATGATTCCATCCCTCCACAGCAGAGATGCATGGTGGTTTTACACGGCGGTCCAGAAGTTATTATGTAAGCAAGTTAACAAGTTTATGCCGCGTTCTGTTTCTGACGCGACGAAGCCGCGCCGTCCTCACCGTCGGGCCTGTGTTTTAACTGTGCATAAAACTCTCAGGGAGAACGGATTCCAGACGAAGCTCGCCCGGACCGGGACTCCGTGCGCCGAAGGTAAATCCGAGCTGACACGGAATTCGACTGGCACGAGTTAAAGGCCTGGAGTTTGTAATCCGGGGTGGCTGGGGGATTTCGCCACACACTAGCTAACTAACAAAACGGTTGGCTCTGGTGGAAGAAAAAACAACAACAAAACAAAACAAAAAAGGAATAAACACGGGCTGTTTGTAATTTAAATGCACAAAAAAAAGCTGGAAAGCCGTCTGAGACGGACACGTGGCTTTAAGGTTAAATGTCGTGCCCGGGGTCACGAGGCTCCGCTTTCCGAACATATGCCACAAACGCCGACCTTTCCCCCCTTTTTTGCTCTGTCGCCGTCCCTCGCTGTCGCTGGTGCTTCCTGCGCTCGAGTGAAACCGGGAGGGGGACCACTGTTTGTGCAGGCTGAAGGAGCGGCGCTTGAAGTGGCGTTGTTTAATGACAGCGGCAGCTGACTCATTAGGCGAGCGCGGTGAAAGGTAATTAACCCTGGGAAAAGTACAGCTGCCATACGAGCTGTTCATTTCGGTGCAATCTGATTAGGAATCAGGAGTTTAAAGGGTGGCTTCATCGCAAACTCCTGATACAAGCCCCGGATAGGGTTTACTCCCCCCCCCCCCCTTTCTACCCCAGTTGGGTTTTTTTTTTTTATTATTATTATTTTATGGATGTATTTATTATTATTTTTTTCAACCAAAGGGCACTCGCTTGCCCGCTCGCTCGCCCACTTCAGGTCTGTGTGTTTTTTTCTACAGTGTCTTTAGATTGAGCGGCTTTTATCTCGGACCTTAACTGAGATATGGCAAAATCGGAAGCCACCTGGTGCCACTCATAGCGCGTTTGCTCAGACTGAGATGGAGAATAGGCGTGGAAGTTTCTTCCACTAACACCTGGCCTTTTTTTTTTTTTTTCATCAGGGCTCCCATTGTTCAGCCCAAACACACACACACACACACACACACACACACGAAAAGACCAACAAAGAGTAAAGGTCACTGAATTCAGGTAGAGGTTGGAATAGGATCAGATATCATTAAGCATTTATAGCTCCTTCGATGACTTCCTAATCTTGTTATAAAATATTGTGGGTCGATCACAAAAGAAAAGAAAAGAAAGGACGTCGATCCTACAATTCTGAAAAGTGAACGGAAAATAATCGACGACGGCGTGACAAAAAACGATTTTTCCTTGAAGTTGAAGTTTGTCAGCAGTTTGTCCACAATCGCAATTTTTATTTAAAGAACGTGGTACTTTTTGTCCGTTTATAGTTACAACTAACATCTTCGCTTGAAGCTCCGCACCAACCTCCCCAAAGTGTCACCGTCCAGCTCTTTCATGTCCTTTTCTCCGGACACGGCCAGGGTGAGGATTTTTTTCCTGTGTGCACCGGCCAAGCGATTAATTCCACGTTAAGAATCCTGGATGCGTTTTCTCATCAGCGAAGTGAGTGTGTGTTGGGAAACGGGATAAAAGTGACCGCTTCCTCTTTACGAAATGACCAATTTGGCCTGGGGATCAAACATTTCTGTATTGAAAAAAGAAAAGATGAATCAGGAGAGAATTTCCAATAGCACGGAGTTCATGCTGTTATTATTTTAAAACGCGAGTGTTTGCATTTGGCCTGTTTTGTGCGTGCACATTTGCTTTTAATATGCATATTAAGGGACCGGGTTCCAGATTCAAGCGGCTTCCTTGCGCAATGAAATTCGTCCCATGCACATTCTCACGCGTGCTGCAGTAGAAAATAACGCCGGTGCTAAACGGCTGTCCACGATGGTGACGTTGCATTAAAATGACTGGCGGTCTTTTAACTAGAACCGTTCTTAGTCATCAGTTTGCAGTCGGTCCTGAACGTAGAGAATGCGTTAATTCTACTTATGCTTATGAAAACTGTCCTGGACGATTTTTAAGCTCTGAAGCTCTTCTCCGTGAGCTTTCTTTTCTCTCGCCGGTTGAACACGGACGCATGACGGTCTGTAATAAAAAAAGAAAGAAGATCCTCCGATCTATTCTCCGAAGTTTTTGTTTGTTTTTCAGACGCTGTGATTACAAGGGTTCGATTTACACAGGGCCATTTGCATTTCATTAGGCGCTAACGAAAGCACCGGCATAGTCTTTTTAGCCTTGTATTCATACCATATCCAAACATCGCGCATTCAAATCTGTCCGGGTAAATTCCACCCGAGAGACGGGGATAATGTTACGACATTACAGGCATTTCGTTCATTTGTGTTTTTTTGTCACGAACGCGGCCGCGGTTCAACTTTTTAACTCTTCGCTTTTTATTTGTTCCCAAAAATAGTGAACGCGTATAAAACCGTGAACGTGGAAATTATTCCGGGGGTGAACTCCAAACAGGAAAGTTTTTTTTTTCTTCCTTCGGTCTGCCCCCTCCTCCTGGCAGATCAGAGTGTAATTGCCAGTAATCAGGTCTGTTTGCGGCTGATAAAACCTCGGTGAATGCTGCCGAAGCCCCCTCTTTGTGTGATGACTCAATTATGCCCGAAGAGTGCCTCATCAAACCTGGCCCATCAGCTGCCTTAATAAATAAGGAAGACGCAAACTTGCTGCAGGCACATTGTAATTCCATTCATTCCGTAATTACATTCAGCCCAGAGTTAACCCTTTCCTTCTGCAACACGGGACAAAGACACAGGGGGAAGGAAAAGAGGTGACCTTGTGCTGGGCCCCGGGCTCCATAATTCAAAGAATGATACAGCCAGAGAAAGCTGAGAGAGAGAGACAGCGCGAGAGAGCGAGAAAGGGAGGAGTATTAGTGGAGATAATGTTCAAGGTCTTTATTTATTCATTGTCGCTTCGCTCACACAGCTTTATTCTGTAATTACACTCAAAGTTCAGTCTAATCATAACAAGCGCTCGTCACCGAGACGGGCCGTGGAAATATCTTTAACCTTTTATTTTCAAGCGCGTCCTATTTCTTAAACCTTCGTCCTGCCTGCCCGTGCGGCGATTTAAAATGCGGCCGTATAGTGGAATTATTACCGTTTTACTGTTTAACCTGGACAGATACAGATTTTAAAAATGACCGACAAAACAAAGCAGACAAAAATGTCACCGGTGCGACTCGTGTGTCTCCGTCGTGTTTCATAAATGGGTTCTTTCGAAATTCTATCAGATCACCCTGCGATTGATCGCAGCAAGGCGGCTGTGGGTGAAAAGACGTAATCGGAGAACGTTTGATATTATTTTCAATGATTATTTCAGTGAAACATGTAACGAATGATGCGTTTAAATGGAATTGTTCATTGTTAGCTGTTTTCACTTCCTCTAGACGTGCTCGCAGAAGTCCTGTTTCAACATTTTCATTTCGTTGCCACTCTGTTATCTTGGCAAATCGGCGGCGCACTTCTTTCCTGTCCGAGTCGGAACAAATTACATTTTAATTCATGTGTTGATTGCACTTGCGTCACTTTTTACACACGCTTCTCGACAGCTCAAATAAGGTGGTGGGAAAAGTAGCAGATGGGCTAGGGCAGAGAGCACCGGCCCCACACACACACACACACACACACAACACATTAGGAAGCACAAGCTCCCAGGAGTGTGTGAGGCCTTAGCCATCAGTGTCCTTGGCCTGCGAGGGCACTAGATTTGAACGAAATTCTGATTCAGCAGATGAGGCAGAAGCTTCAAATAGTGGGCTGTCTTTTTAATGCTAATGAGATGAAACCCCTCCCCCCCTCTGTTCTTCATTTTGGCTCTCTCTCTCGCTCTCACAAACAAAACATGTAGCCATGTAATGTAAAACTTTATAGAAACCAAATAACGTCCAGTTGATCATGTTTCAAACTGCACGCGTTCGTCGAGATGATTTTTGCAAAACAGAAATCTGATCGGTTTATCTGTTTTCTATGACGGCAGCAAGCTTTATATTAATGCACTCCTTCTAATACGTTATCGTTTCCATAGTAATGGCTCATTCACATGGACTTGTACGGCGGATGTGATCGGATTGAAAACGTGCGTAACTGTTGACGTGGTGAAGTTTACTGTGAGGAGCGTATTAATCCGTACATAGAGCTTGCGTTTTTGTCTAGAAGGTGTCTGGGGTTTCATAAGGTGTCTCAGCAAAACCATGGAAATGAATGACGCGACCATGTGGTTGAGCCGTTAAACGCGAAGATCTCGTGCGGCTCCTCGTCTCCAGGTAAGACGCTAAGAGATTTGGTAAGAGAGATCGAGTTACGCACTTTACATTAATGTGCTGGCAGTGAACACACGCCTGCAGGAGAGGGGAACTCGAATTAGCTCAAAGTGAAACTTGTATGTATGCTACCTTAGAACATTAAAACTCTGCCGTTGTAGGAAAGTAGTCAGCGAGGGGGGGCGGGGGCGGGGCCGGGGGCGGGGCGTGACGAAGCGGACTCACTCTTACTACCTTGAAGTTGAACATTTTTAAATGACACGTTGTGCTTTGTGTTTTATTCCTCTTATGCAACGCCAGTTATTATACTTTTTATCCATTTATAGTTACATTTAATGTTGTTGAATATGAAAAAAAACGACGTTCCGGATCTCATACATGTTATAGCCGCTTTAAACAGTCATTCCTTCCCCAGCCTCTGTTTTGACGTCAATAAGACCAAAAAAAAAAAAAAGAACGCAGCTTATGTCATGTCTCCTCTGACACTGGAGACTCCTTCCATAAGTGTTAATTAACCGTATCAACAATTTCCTCTATAACAATTCATTGTTTCAACTGTTACTATGGAAACGATAACACGTTAAAATGAGTGCATTCATACAAAGCCTTGCGAGCTGGAACTCTGACCTGCCGACCAATCAGAATCGAGAATTCAACAGCGCTGTTGTGTAATCATCAATTTATTGATGTCAAGTGACCTGGAGCTCTGGAGGAACACGAGAAAAAAAAAAAAAAAGCGCCTACATCAATATCAATGTCAATATCATGCCAGGCGTTTTACTTTAAAGTCCATCTGCCGTGTGTTCCTTTCACCCGAGCGTCTTCCAGTGCCCCAGGACGTCTCCTTACCTGACCTTTTCCTCTCTGTCCCCAGAGGATGCTTTTCATGCCAAAGCTCTGAGGAGTGGAGAGACAAGATCGAGCCGAGAGCAGAGGAGACCCCGAGGGCCTTGCGACTCACACTCTTCATCGCCTTACAAAGACGTGAAGGTAGAAAAAAAATGCCAACCCCCCCCCCTTTTTTGTTTTTTCTTTAAAATCCCTCAAACCATGAGCGGTGACTCCACTTGAGAGCTCGGATGGAGTCGTGTTTTTAGTTCGGCGTCATGCGCTTGTCCAGTCATGACACGGCGATGGCGACAAGAGCTATTTTTTAACGCTTATTTATTCGACCTATTCATCTCGGATTGTTCCCTAAAGATAAACATGTTTATTAGATGTTCAAGCAACATGTTGTGAGCGTTGCATAAGGCGGTAACGGATATTATTCGAAGACCTGATGTTTACCACCTACTGCTTGGTAATTCAGCTTTCACGATGCTACAAGGAGGCTCTCGAAGGCCATTCAGAGCAAATCCAATTACGCAATACTGGGTAAAAATACGGCACTCCGACGGCATTTCGGTTTGCTCGAAGACGTCTGGGCGAACGTTCGTAATGTGGTAATGAAATGGCGGACACTGTGGAGACTGAGAGGGGGAAAAAAAAAAGAAACAAAACGGTTTGATACTTTTAACATGGCGCAAAAATGCACCCTCGTGTGTGTATATATCTATATATATATATACACGTGTGTGTGTGTGTGTGTGTGTGTGCGCAAAGCAGAGAAGAGTGTAATGAACTAATCAGGTACATTAGTTATTACAGAATGTAATCTATAGTGTTTGGGAGTTGTTTGTCTCGATAGGGAGTGCAGTAATCAAAAGTAATGAAGCTATTACGCCCGGGGAGCCGTGAGAGGACCGGCGTGGCATTAAGAGTGGACCACATAAAAGGTTTATTAAAGGAAATTAAGGCCCATCACTGCCACACCTGCTCCCCCTATTATAAATGTATGACAGGTCAGTGCCTTCAATCACAACAGCCAAGCTGAGAGAGAGAGAGAGAGAGAGAGAGAAAGAGAGCGAGGGAGGGAGAGAGAAAGGCAGAGGAGTCATGTTTCCCATTACGACTGGAGTAACAGCACAGCCTGTGACTCACCGCAGCCCCTCTGACCACTATACACCGCCATCAGCCCGGAATAATTACATTTAATAGGTTTTATTTGGGATCGGCAAGGCGACGCTGCGGCAGGGAGAGTGAGAGAAAGAGAGAGGATGTGTGTACGCGTGTGTGTGTGTGTGTGTGTGTGGCATTAACAACTCTTTTTGTCTAAAAACACTCCATGGTGCTACTTTTTTTTTTTTTTTGGACACACTATTTTACATCATTATTTTTTTTTTGGCCACTGCCGTCTCGCCTCTTTCAAAAGCAAGTCGCGCTCACCTCTGTCTTTTTTGTGCGTTTTCTTTTACGGGTGTACTTTGCATCTGTGCCGAATTAATAGAATTTCCTGGGCAGGAAACGGCAAAAAAAAAAGAACCATGGAAGTATATGAGATTTTTTTTTTATTTTTTATTTTTAGGACCACCAGGATGGTTTTCATCACACGTGTGGGTTTAAACGGCGTGAAAAAGCCGAATGAATGCATATCGGATACGTTTGGTACGGTTACTGGAACATCTGCGTGTGACTCCTGCTTGGTCAGGGAAATGTGATTTTTGAGCTGGATCTTGCCGTAGTTATTCTGTGCTTGCTGTACATGAGATACTTTGAGAAGAGTTTTACATCTATTTTAAATTGTTTTCATGACAAATACCACCTAGCTTTAAAACTCAAATACTATACTCTAACTTTTTAAAAGCTAGTTAAGAAAATGAATTTGACTGGATGATATTTAAAACTGAAATTTGTTACTGAAATTCTGAAGCAATTCACAGCTAGCTTTTAAAACTCAATAATGAGTCGACTTTAACAGAAAACCCCTTTTCACACCTAGTTTATAAACTCAAAACCTTGCGCTGCCTAGTGTTTAAAATCTAACAGCGATTACACATAATTAACTCGCATACATTTTCACACCTAGTTTATCGACATGTCTGGCTTAAATGTCTAGCTTTTTAGACTAAAATGTAAATAAGCATGTTAACTCGCGTCTTTTCACACCTAGCTTTAAACTCGAATCCCTGCTCATATGTAGCTTTGAACACTTAAATCTCATTTCTTGTCTAGCTTTTTCAAATACAATTCAACCCTTTAACTCAAATTCCTTTTCATATTTAGCATCAGTCAAACATGATGAAACATTTGAACTCGAATACATTTTTACATGTTTATTCTCTAACACTGAATTCTTATGTCTAGCATTGATTTAATTGTTGTAACTATTATTTCAATATTTATTTAACCTTTCCACAGTTTCAACCTCATTTAAAAAAAAAAAAAAAAAGGTTTTCAAAGAAACAGCCTTTTTAACCCCTTTGCTACTTTGTTCCAGATGGATTCTGAAGGAGATGAGACTCGCGCTGAACGATGCGACGGCAACGCTAGTACGTATTCTGACATAATATCTTTAAAAAAAGAAATGAATAAATCACGGTCAATTAATTATGAATTCACACTTCCACTTTAGTCCACACTTAAGTTTGTTACGTTCCATTAATTATAGAAGGTACTGGCACCATAATTAAAGGTTATCTGGCGGTTAAAGTTCTCTCTAGCGCCCCCTAGGCATACGATTAAGTTTTCCAGCTTCCAGTCATGTCCCTGGTGTGCAATTCACCTGAAGTGTTGGTTCAGAGAAGCAGCATCACCGCTGTTCATTTTAATATTAATCTCATTCATTTGGAGAGGCGGTTATGTCGAGGTGATGCATTATTCACAGCTAGTGCCTTCATTATGTGCTGATGTTGGCCCTGGCAAGTTAAGGAGTGGGTCTGAATGGAGCGATTGACTCCTCGCACACTTCTGCACTCCAGCGGCGTGTAATGTGACAGGACAAATTTCGAGCGGGGTTTATTGAGTCTTCTCCATGGGTTGCACGCGATGCTATGAATGCGATTCCACACTAGAGCCTCCTTTCTTTCAGGGCAACGTTCTCTCTTGAGTAGCTTCACCATTAGACAGCGTCGTCCATTCAACTCTCGTGCAGAAGCATCGATCCCACCAACCGCTCCTTCACCATGGGTATCACTTGTATCTTTAAGGATGTGACGTACGAGCCTGTCCTTTATGGCACAGTAGCTGATATAAAGAATACCAGGAATAGAGAGATCATAAATCATTAGCTAGCTCCAGTAGGTAGTCCAGTCAAATTTAGAATTTGGTTTGGAATTCGAGCTGTGTACTGGCAAGAATCTGGCAATACAGGGATTACGCTTCAGATTACGAACTTTAGAAAAACTCTCATAGTATAAAGAATGGGTTTGCTAATACTAACGTTAGCTGTGTGCCCTTACGCTACTTCCTGTCTCAGTTCATGTTGTTCCGTTGGAGTGGATGAGTCACATGGCTGAGGCCAGATTACAGCGCTGTCATGTTGTGGTTGGGGGTTTAAACACAACACGAAACGAACCACTGTCCGCCACAAACCTTTGCAGTTGTAATTAAAATTGTAAGTAAGCATGCTGAAGAGAGGCTTACTTCAGAAAGTCATTGAGACAGGTGTCGACTATGAGATGTGGCGATCTCTCCAGGTGTAGCATTATTCCAGTCTGGCTAGCATGTGTAGCAGTTTAACAGCCTGTGGTTGGTCCGAGCGTGTTTGTTCCTGTTTCTGTTTAATAACTAACTAATTAATAATGTTTTTTTTCCCCCCGCACTATTCCTAAAGTACACTGTATTTTTCTTTACCATTGGAAATAAAAACCCATCCTAACCCTACGTTCAGGCGCGCAGGGGACAAGATGCTTGTATCGCTCTTAGTTTCTCTTTTGTTGGCGTGGCCCGCTCTGTTTTTTGCTAGTTCTGGTAATACATGCTAGTAGTTAAAATGTATAGCCAACAGTTACACATATGACTTTTGTTTGAAATGCATTCAACAGTTTTCATGCCTGGCTTCGTACTAGCACAACAGATTAGCAAAACGAGCTGTGCTAGCTACGAACACTCACCAGTTAGCTACTTGGCCTTATTCTGCTTCGTACACATTTAATAAGCGGTCACCTGTCGGTTTGGCTCTTACAAATGTGCTTTCTTCTGTCACATTTGGACCGCCTACCTGACACATGGAAATCTCAGCGTCATAGCCAAGCAGAAAGGGATGGGAGGGAGAGTTACAAAGAGATGACTGTATGATCTCAGACTGTAAAGCATCTCACGATTGTGGTAAAGCAGTCTCAGGATCCTGAGTGTGCACAGCTGCAGCTCTCCTGTGGGGAAACACATACTTTACATGTGTATTTACCCATGTCCTGTCTCTCTCTCTCTCTCTTTGTCTGTCTCGCTCTCTCACTTTCTCTGTGTTTGCAGTTCCGCCTGACTGCATCATCAACACGCACAGGTAAGCAATATTTTCCCAACTTCCCCCTCTTTACTCCCTTAAAGTGCCAGTAAGGTGCCACATGTGTGCCGTTTTCTCATGGCTGGTCTGCTCTCGGTTTACGCCATTATTACGTAATTTCATTATTACGACGGAGAGATCGTCCCGATGCTCACGGCTGCTATTGCTTGAAGTTTCATTTTCAAGTTGGTTATTTTTACCTAACAGTACACCCCAAAGTACTGCGTTCCTTCTACACCACAGCATCGTTTCTTCATCTACAAGCTCTTCGTCATACCTCTTACTCACTTATGGTTACGATTAATGAGGAGCAACGTCCACAAAACGAGGTAGTTCCCATTTCGTCTTCTCTCTCGGTCGTTCCCATTTCGTCTTCTCTCTCGGTCGTTCCCATTCCGTCTTCTCTCCCGGTCGTTCCCATTTCGTCTTCTCTCCCGGTCGTTCCCATTTCGTCTTCTCTCCCGGTCGTTCCCATTTCGTCTTCTCTCCCGGTCGTTCCCATTTCGTCTTCTCTCTTGCAGTTAAAAAGAGAACCAAATACAGATTATCTACAATGTTTACAAAGCTCTGACACTGGAGACTCCTTGCATGAAGGAGCTTTTTTTAAAACCTGATCCAACACCAAACTGAACATGAGATTTCGATTTTTGAGCCTAGATTTTGGATTAAGGTTTTGGTTTATCGACCGGCACGGTTAATGGAGCTGGATGTTTAACCACTCATGCGTAGATCTTCCTTGTCTAATGAACCGATTAGTGGTGAAACACCTTCCAGTCAATCATATATATATATATATATATATATGTTTTTTTTATGGGTCCTTTTCACTGGTGCTCCCCTGCGGATTGCAGCGAATTATTTCTCGGGTTCTAAATACGGAGCCGAGAAAAGATTCAGCCAGTTGACACGTTTTGCATCTTCTCAGTGTGGATGCTCTTGTTTGCAGCCTGCACCTCTCTGCGGTGAGGAAGAGGAGCGCGGCCGATGGTGCCCGTGGCACGCCGGTTAACAAGAGGAAGTCTCTGCTGATGAAACCACGCCACTACAGTCCCAGTGAGGAGGAGGAGGAGGACCAGGAGGAGGACCTGGCAACTGCTCAGGACAAAGACGCACCCAGGAACATTGACACTCCAGCAGGTAGACAGATGTCCCGTTGTTTTGTCTGTTTTGATGAACAATTGACGCTGAATTTTAAACTACCATCTGTTGCATTCATATTTTTTCTCCCCTGCCGCCTCCTCCTCCTCCTCCTCATTCCCCCCTTCCAGTTCTCTGTATATTCATCCATCCATCCATCCATCCATCCATCCATCCATCCAGACCCCCCACGCTAAAAAAAACCCCACCCCACTCCATTAATTTCTGCTCAAAGACTACGCTGCTGGGGCCGCTGTGTTTGTCTGTCACATCCTCAGATTGAAATTTGGGACAGCTGATCTGTCATGAGATTCCTGGCAAAGCACTTTTTCATTCTGAATCCCTCCTTACCCCTCCTCCTCCCTCTCCTCCTCCTCCTCCTCCTCCACGCTCTGCTTCCAAACTGGTGTCCGGACAGAAGAACAGCAGTTGTTGGACTGATAAGACTCGGATCTCTGCTCCACACTGTGTATCCGGATATCTTTTTTGGAATCCTGATCACAACCGGGCTATCGCCTGCTCAATTATTCAAAAGGGGGAAAAAACAACAAAAAAACCAACAAAAAAAAAGTGCTTATATTTGAGCAAGTGAGGTCCGCTTGAATAATTATGCAAATCGAGAAACTGAGAATAGAAGGCACCAAATTATATTGTGCCTCATTGATAAAAAAAGAACGCGATCGCACACACTCGAGCCATGAGAAACATTTTTGGCAACGGACGCACGAAAATATGAAAAAAAAAAAAAAGAAAAAAAAAAGTTGAGATTACATTTTCGAGCGTCGTTCCTTTCCCTGAAACAAAAACATTGCCATTTCCTAATGAAACGAATTATGAACATTTTGGCAACAATGCCCGTACTTTTGCGTGCGCATTCGCGCTCCCCTATAATCTGCACTTATTTGGTATATTTTTAACGATGTAACCAAGCAACAAACGTAATTGTGCCTTTCGAAAGCTTTTGTTAGGCCATCAAACACGGTGCAAATATACATAATTAGGCATAATGCCTATGCCTCATTATTGGACACATGTGGGTCGTTAAATGGACAACGGAATAGTGCCACAAATTGAGCGGCATCACTGGAAATGGAATTCGCTTTATTTATTTATTAATTTATTATTATTAGTGTGCACGTGTGTATTTGTTTTTACACCGCTCCAGATTAACACACAATAAATACAAAGTATCATTTAATTTTAAAAGAAAAAAAAAACATTTCATTTAAAAAAAACAAAACAAAACAAAAAAGAAAACATACTCACGCCATGTGAATGAATAAAAACATCAGAGGAAGATTATATGTAATAAGCGCGAATAATAAAACTCCTAAAATGGAGGGAGCAGAAACTAAATTTCAGGCAAAAAAAAAAAAGAAACAGAGGAAGGAAGGGGGGGGGAGAGGGTGCGAGTCTTCCATTTGGTGGCGGCATTGTGTGCAAGTGACTTGAGCCAAGCCTCAGATCGCACACTAGCAACGGTAATGGCTATTCTGGAGTACAAACCATTCACCTGTTCCAACACTCCAACCACGCTCGCCTTCCAAACCCCCACCCCGAGTCTCTCTCTCTCTCTCTCGCTGCCGTGTGTGTGAGAGTGTGTGTGTGTGTGTGCACTTTTTGGTGAGCGCTCTGTCTCCATCTGGATGGCAGGGTAGGCCTGGATGCCTGCTCTGCTAATTGTAACTTAGCATAACTGGCTAACTTTGCATCTGTGTTGGACAGGCTTGGTTTATCACACCTCTGTGGTGAATCAGACGGGGGCCTAAAAAAAGGAGAAAAAGGGAGCCGTTAGATCGCCTTAACGGAAACGAAGCACATAAGCGATGGGTATTTCCACAACCTAGGATGTTGTGGTGTTGTCATGCCGCAGTATTCGCTGTAGTAAAGCCCCATGCTGGATAAACTGGAAAGCACGTTCTCTAGTCACTTTATTTGTTCGGTAATTCTGACCAGCTTTGTGGTTGGACAAGTTCAGAGGCTGCGGCACAAAATGAGAAACACTGGTCTTTCTAACCTGTAGTCGGATCGAATCATTTTGCACTTAATATCAAATTAACCCAATGATAGCATCTTGAGTGTGGTTTGCCGGGTGTAAAGACCCTAAGAGAGACGCTTTATTGCCGGTTGTAAATAAAAAGGGCTGAGTCCAGCCTAAGCAGCAAGATTTGAGGATAAACAAAATAGTTGGGTTTTTTTTTTTGTTTTTTGTTTTTTTGCACTCTCCAGACTACTTAATAAAGGTCATCATTTCATACACTGTTCTCCTAAAAGAATAAAACAGGAAATCAAAGATTCAAGCTAAAAGTCCACCGCTTCATTAAATACGAACCCTAGTCTGGTTTAACGCCTCTAGCTAGATCCAGGAATTTTCACATTTTGCTTACGGTCGTCCGAAGTCTCAAGCCAGCCATGCTTAAAGATTTCTGACGGAGGCTACTAAACATTATCACGCGTGACATTTTGTATGTTTTCCAGGCCCGCGTCCGGCTTCTCTGGTTTCCTCCGTCCTTTAAAATAAAAACATGTCGGTAGGACTGGCGACTCTAAATTACCCCTAGGCCTGAACGAGTGTGCGAATGTGTGTGAGACCCAATGTGTGTCAGTCCCGTCCCGCCTCGCTCTCAGTATTCCCGGGATAGGCTCCGGATCCACCAGGTGAAAGAATGAATGCCGGCTTAAGGCACTCTGACTTTCATTAACTATTATTCCATTAAAAAATTTAAGGCCACAAAAAAGCACTTTACAAGCTTACTTTTTTCTAAAAGTATTTTATTACATTTCAAGTAAACATTCAGTTTTTACAATTCATTCCCATTTTTTAAAATTAATTTGTTAGTTGCAGAAGAACATTCTATTGTCACGTAACACGAGTTGTATTTGATGATCACATGGGCTTTTGATTTTATTTATTTATTTTTTCTGATTTTAATCCAAAGCCCTTGTGTTTTAGTGTTATTAAATCAGAAGTAATAAAGAGTGAAATAATTTTTCTCTTGTCCTTTGTTTCTTTATGTACCTCATAAGAGCACTAAATCATTTCATGTCTTGCCCTCCTAAGCTGGTACTCATATTTGAAAATTCATGTCCAAAATAGTGATTTTTGCCTGGTCTAATAATCCTCTAAGTCAGTAGAGGAAATCAAAGAAGCACAAAAACAATCTTGGAGTCGTGTACATCTTAACCGAGCCGTCTATCTGCAGATCACTTCAGGAAGAGTCCATGAAAAGAAGTTTTTAAAACAAATGAAGAATATTCATTTCTTCTCCTGCTTTGGGAAAGTCTACCTAACGTTAACGCCCCTTGCGCTGGTTTAAAAAGGCTTTGCCTGATGTTTCTGCATGTCCGCACACATTTGGTCGATCTTGTAATGCTCCTCGATTATGCAGAGACGGTTCTGATGGGCAGTCAGTAGTGCCGTGTTTATAGTGCGACATCGCACGTTTGACAACAATTGCATTTTGAAACATTTCCATGATGCCTAACGTTCACTAACGTTTTTCTTGTCTTCAGACGACGACCTTGACTGCCTTGACTACAGAGAAAAATCTCATGGCTCGTTGTCATGGTCGGAACGCACCAGTCTGAGTTCTCCCGAACATTCCCGGAACGAATGCGATGAGAAATGGTTTGATAAAGACCTTTGTGAAAAAAGCCCAGAAAAAGATACAGACCGAGAGGAATGTGGATGGATTAGTCCTCGTCCTCTGACCGTGCCCAGTGCCACCTGCCTGAGCCCGAGCCCTAACTCTGCTGATGAAGCCCTGCCCGAGAAACACTTTGGACTTCAGCTCCCCATGTATGTAAGTCACGCTGCCAGTGGGCTCCTCATGGATGATTTTGCCTACTCGAGGGAGGTTAGTGACAATGAGGATGAGGCCCAGGTGCCCAAGCTGGACGACCCGTTTGGAGGCTGGGCGCTGGGCATGGGCATGGAGCGGGCACGGCTCAACCTGGGCCTCCTGGAGCAGGCCATGCACAGGCAGCTCCTCCACGGTGCCTACAGGGAAATGGACCGCTTCCTGTTGGAACGGGTCAACCAAGAAAGGAGACAAATGGACGCTCGTGCTGTCTACCATAGCAACAAAGGTAATACTACTGCTACTACTATTATTACCATTACCACTAATGACGGTTAAAATGCTACTGTTACTACTACTAATAATAATGCTACTACTATAAACATTAATGATAATTATAATACTATGCTTAATAATTATTACAACACTACTACTAATGGTACTCCTACTGCTCTAATAATGCTAGTACAATAACTTTTATGAATAACAATACTACTACTATTATATAGTACAACTGCTATTACTACTACTACAGATAACTACTACTAGTTTCTACTAATACTACTATGAATAACAATAGTGCTACTACGACAGTACTACTACTGGCACTACAAATAACTACAACAGTACTACTAGTACTATTACTAATGCTAATACTACTATTCTTACAAATAACAATACTTTTAACAGTACTACTAAAAATAACTACAACACTACTACGATTATTAATGTTAACACTACTATGAATAACAATTCTGCTACTACTGACAGTACTACTGCTACAAATAACTACAATACCACTGTTACTACAATTATTAATGGCAATACTACTATGAATAACAATTCTGCTACTACTGACAGTACTACCACTACTGCTACAAATAACTACACTACTTCTAATTAGATTAGATTAGATTCAACTTTGTCATCGTGCAACTTCTGTGCTACTCATTATACTCATAATACTACCACTGCTATGATTATTAATATTAATACTACTATGAATGACAATACTGCTACTACTGCTACAAATAACTGCAATAGTACTAATTCTATTATGATGATTATTAATGATAATATTATGAATAGCAACACTGCTACTACTGACAGTACTAATAGTACTACTACAAATAACCGCATTACTACTAATACTGCAGTTTTTAATCTTAACATTGTTGTGAATTACAATATTGCTACCACTGACAATACTACTACTGCTACTAAAAGCAAACACACTACTACTGGTACTACTATGACTATTAATGTTAATATTACCATGAATAACAATACCGCTACTACTGACAGTAGACAATACTACTACTAAAAGTACTATAAATAAAAATACTACCAGTAGTACTGCTAACACTACAACTTACTACTAATACAAATAATAATTCTAATTCCTTCTATGAATAATTACAATAACTACTACTACTACTATTACTACTAATAATAATAGAGTATTTTCAGTGTGTTTACAATCTAACTCATAGGCTGGATCTAAAATACGTGCCTATAGTCTATATACGGTTCATATATATATGACTGTATATATTTTGGTACCATGAGGGCTTTGTTGACTAACAGCACTCTTGCATATTTGTTGTGTTGTGCTGGACTTTAATCCAGTCTCTCTTTCCCTCTCGTCTTCCTCATCTCCACGGAGGAACCCAAACAGAGTGGAAGCAGAACGCAGCGCTGCGTGGCGCACTCATTTAGTCTTGAATTTATTTTCTCCTAAACGGGGTGGTAAATTTTAAATACCACATCCCCGAGTTTATTTGTAATCTCGTTAATTTCGCTGGCCTTCTGGTTGAAAGGATAATTTCACCCAGCACAGACTGCAAACTGCATCCTGTCTCTGGATGGTAATGAACTATTCTCATACAGTGGATCTGATTTTATCCTATCCTTTATCCCATGTGCGGTTTATAGGGACAGAGGAAAGGGCTATGTGGAAGGACAGAATGACCTATCCCTGAGGCAAAGATGATCCCGCTTAAATTGCTTAAATAAACATTTTGGAAATAAGTGGAGTTGACTTTAATAGGCATCAAGTAAACGTTTAACCCCCCAAAGTGCCTCCGAGTCTTCACGAGTGCTGTTTAATCCCGAAAGTACAAAAGTAATAATGCTCTACTCGAGACCACAGTCACAGCTAATGTCAGATTAATACTGTGATTCCAACCCAACATGTGGCAGAATATACATGCAGGAAATATTAACTATAGACTGACTTGCCGTAGACATTTTTTTGTGAAAGTGTGTGTGTGCGCATGTTGTTCCATAGACTCGCTAAGAACAGATAAGAAAGATGTCAAGTGTCCGACCCCAGGGTGTGACGGGACGGGTCACGTGACCGGACTGTACCCCCACCACAGAAGTTTGTCGGGATGTCCCCACAAAGTCAGAGTGCCTCCTGAAAGTGAGTTGTCCTGTCACTATTTTAGGACTTCTACTCTAAATTACCCATTAGCAGAATTTTACTCGAATGATGTTATACTCCACGGCTATAAGCTAAGCATGGCGCAGTGACTTCGCATGGTTTAAAAAAAAAAACCCCAAAAGAAGTACCACAGAACTGTCGAGTTCTCGGTTCTGATTGGCCAGTTACTTTTCTATAACAGCAGCTTTATATTAATATGCTCGTTGTAAAACCTTATCGTTTTTTAGTATTAATTGTGTAATACTCTGTAGTAACAGTTTTCTGACATGTATTTCACATTCAAGGAAGGAGTCTCCAGTGTTAGTACTTTGTAACAGTCAGTGGTAAACTAGGTTGTTGTTGGTTTTTTTTTACTGATTAACATGAAGACAGAAAAAAAGAGTGACGGAGCTACGTAAGTCAGAACAGGAACTAGCTTGTTCCATGAATGTGCCGCAACGTTAAATGATAAAAAGTACGACATCGCATTCTATTGCATCGGCGAATTTCTGAGGTATAAAAGGAATAAAACACCTCGTTACAGGAAAATGATCAACTTTCAACGTCAGTGCTGTTGATTATATTCTATTTCTATTACCGCACATAAACAAATTGTAACACTTTAGTTACTGGAGAATATTCAACGTCAGGATGGTAAGAGTAACTCCGCTTCATCACGCCACCCCATCACTGATTATTTTCCTATACAGGCATGCGTTTTTTTTCCCCTTCTCTTACCTAATATACATACACAAAAGCTACCACTGATTTGAATAATGTGCATTTACCTGTAGACTGTATTATGTACCAGGATAAATTCAGTGCAGATTTAATCAAGCAGATTTCCAGAAGGCACACAGAACGCGTTTGTCATTTCACAAGTTCTGCTCTGAAGTTTGTCTACTGCTTTTGATTTACTGTGGTATGCAAATCAGCATCATGGTGTGGAAACACTTATTTTTTTCACGCGCTGCCTTTTTTTCTTGCCATTTGAAAGCAACACAAACATCCACCATTAAACAGGGAAGCAACAAAAGGAACAGCAAATGTAATTAAGGGCTTTCAGTATGAAAGCGTGAAGTCGTAGAGCTGCAGCAGTCTTCCGCAAATCAAAGGACTAGAGCGGATGTAGTGTTTAGAAATAAACGGACAGGCATGTCCTCCAAACTAAATGAAAAAATGCATACAAAAGGGAAAAGTTATTAGGGATCCAGGATTCCCTCTGTATCCAACCACCAGTGTTGGGGTTTTTTTTAACAGCTGTAGTCTGTTTCCTTGTTGATATTTGAAACAGAGATTTATTTCCAGCAGCATGAAGGAAGCAAATACAGTAAGTGTGAAGTTTGTTGCTGTTAATAGGATAAACTATAATCTGTGTCTTAATTCTCAAGAAGGAACAGAGTTAATTGACTAAATGTAATTTTCATTTCACTACCCAGTTTAAAAACAATCTGGAATTCTACCTAGCATTATAACCTATTCAGGGAGTAACATACTCCAGCTGTTGGTTTCTCAAATCTGATTGGTCAGAAGTTGCAGATTTTTTTTTTTTTTACACAACATCTCGTTCTAAAACATTATTGTTTTGATTTTTCAAAAAAACGTGTTTAATTGTGTGATATGGTGACGTTTTCTGCAAGGAGGCGTTTATTTAGCATTTATGGAAGGAGTCTCCATTGTCAGCGCTTTGTAACAGTCAGAAGTAAAGCTGTAGCTTCTGGACAGAGGAGTTTACAGTTTGCGGTTCGTGATTTGTGGTTACAGTTTTCGTTAACGTGACCAGCTGCTTTCCACGTCTTATTATCTTCTAAAGGGTGAGAAAAAAAGAGAGGCTGGTGAAGGAAGGACTGTTTATATCTGCTGTAATGCAAGTGAGAGCACAAACTAACTTTTTCAACAGACCTTCCACAACATCTCTATACACGGATCAAAATTATACCACAGCATTCTTTAATAATTACAAAATTCTACTGTGGAAAAAAAACTGCTGTGGTATGAAAGGAATAAAATGTATCAGGACATGTGGGTATAGGAAAATGATCATTTCTGGGGTGGTAACAGTAACTCTGCTTCACTGAGTATTTTTCCGTAACAGCATGCCATGTCATCTTTTATTCTGAGTTTAACTATAATTAATAATAAAGTAACATGGTTTACTGCAGAGAGTAACATTGCTCATACTGTGTAGCGTAACACAGTTCACTACGTAGACTAACACCGTTCACTGCGTAGACTAACACCGTTCACTGTGTAGAGTAACACAGTTTACTGAATAGAGTAACAGTTTACTGAATAGAGTAACAGTTTACTGCTTACAGCAACATGCGTTACTGCATACAGTATCAGTTTCTGAATAGAATAACAGTTTACTGCGTAGAGTAAAATGGTTGACTTCAAAGAGTTTATGTTAAAGAGAAAGATACTTTACTGCATACTATTTATTGCAGAGAATAGCATAATTTACAGCATAGAGTAACACAATTTACTGAATAGACTAACAGTTTACGGTATAGAGTAACAGTTTACTGCGCAGAGTAACAGTTTACGGTATAGAGTAACAGTTTACTGCGTAGAGTAACAGTTTACGGTATAGAGTAACAGTTTACTGCGTAGAGTAACAGTTTACTGCGTAGAGTAACAGTTTACGGTATAGAGTAACAGTTTGCCACGTAGAGTAACAGTTTACGGTATAGAGTAACAGTTTACCACGTAGAGTAATGGTTTACAGTGCAAAGTAACGTTCCCTGCATAGCGTAACAGTTTACTGCTTAGAGTAACAGTTTACTGAAGAGTAACAGGATTCTGTGTAGCGTAACAGTGTACTGCATAGAGTAACATTGTTCACTGCATACAGTAACAGTTTGCTGAGTAGAGTAACAACTTACTGGGTAAAGTAACATATTTTACTGAATAGACTAACAGTTTACGACATAGAGTAGCATAGTTTACAGAGTAGAGTAACAGTTTACAGTGTAAAGTAACATAGTTTACTCTGTAGAGAAACATAGTTTTACAGTGTAAAGTAAGAATGTATAAATTAGCATAGTTTACTGCGTATACTATTTACCCCGCCACCCCTAAAGTGCAGTTATCTCTGAAGCAATATCCCTCCAACTTATCCTTTTATTCTTGGTATAAGTGTCATCATTACTTTTTATAGTTTAACCTACGTTATACAGTTTTATCCTAATCCTCATTGTACTTTGTACTTTATTGTACAGTGGCAATAAAGGTATCTTGTAGAAAATGTCAGTGTGTTATGGCACAGATGTTATGGCATTTAAATGGAGAACTTGAGCATACAGCTCAGTATCAGTGAGAACGGTCATTAACGATGAGCACGAGATGCAGTGAACTGAAGTGCAGACCTGCAGCTCATTTTCAGTGCTCAGTGCTCACAGAACTGAACTGCTCTTGCACTCGTCAGTTTCTCGGTCCTTACTGAACAGACCAGGATGGATGGGGCATCATTTTGCCCATGCAAGTTCGGCTCATATCACTGAGCGGCTACGGATTGAATGCATTTTTTCAAATTCGGAAGTGAACCTGTTCTGTGGCTAAAAATGTTCCAGAAAAGCTTTCTGTGTGAATTGGTCTTGATGTACACGGAGACAGTGGCACGGTCACGGAAAGTGTGATGTGCAGAGGGGAGGGCGAGATTATAACAAGTACAAATAACTGGCTGGATGACAATTAACAATATAACAGGTTTAGTGAGTGTAGTAATTAATTAGCATTGCTGAACGCTATATTGACTTTGATGCACTGGTTCACATTTCACAATCGAGTATTCTTATATGTAACGCATATTCTGTATTTAGTTAGTTTGGCAAAGAAGCATATTTATTTTAAAGCGGGGTGAGTAATAATTGGCAAAACCCAGAGAAATTGTATTTGCACTTAGTAGTAGGTGGTAATGCAAGCACAATTTTAGTTGCAACTGGGGTAAGCGGGGAGAACAGGCTTAGACTCAACAGAACCAGCGAATTACCTTGATGATAAGTGCAGGTTTGTTTTAATGCTCCTGTTCACAGTATGTTTTAGCACAAACTCGTGCTCCCCTAACTACACTGACTCCACCCAAATGCTACAGCAATAAAGAGCTGTATATATAATAATCTCTACTGTGTTGTTTGCTTTGGTAATTCTTGCATGATATAATGTTAATGCTAGCTAGCAGTATTGAGAACTCCTGCATTTCATTCTGACATTGGAACAACCACTGGTTGGGACGCACGGTCTAAATTTCCAGCTCACCGTTTAGTTAGCAAGAGTACGACGCGTAAACGAAAAAAACAGTCAATCTTTCATTCCTTCCGTCCCCCTAGACGTCAATAAGACGAAAGATTTAATGTTAGCAAAAGAACTGGAAGGTTTCCCATGTTGGAAAATGTAACGTTTCAGTTACATAGCTCTGGAGACTCCTCCCAAAAAGTCTATACATTTGACCGTATGTTTATATGGAACATCAATGTATAAATTACTAAAGCATGTCAGGGTTAGGGTTAAACCCTAAAATGAAATATTTTATTTATTTATTCAACACTTCTGCTGTTTAGTTAGCGCTACCTTTGTGTTGTTAATCATCTCATTGAATTCTTGTTGCTTTTTGCATCTTTTGAGCGTCGTATAAACTGACGTGTTTCATTCATTCCATAGTTCTAGCCATGCATGAAAATGTGTTGAAGTGCCCAACCCCAGGATGCACTGGAAGAGGTCATGTCAATAGTAACCGCAGCACTCATCGGAGGTATGCATAAACTAATGGTACTTATGTCTTTTTTTTTTTTTTTTTTTTTTTACAAAAAAAGGTTTTATATGTATTAATTAATGGGGCTTACTCACCATTAACAGAAACCCAGAGTTTAAAAACAATTTTAGCTTCAAACAGTATTCCACTGTTATGTCGCAATGTGGTGACAGTCTACGCCACAGGTCATAAACTGTAATGTGAAATTGAAGATATTTTGTCAACGGCATTAAAATTTTAACCCTTTCAGCCGATCCGTTCTGTTTGTACGTTGTAATGGACCGGGCCCTGTCGCAGCCGTCTCATGGGCGTCCGCAAAGGAAGGAAAATATCAGGCGTATTGTGTTCAAAACTTTGTATGAAAATAAAGTTTGACATGGATCACTAATAGTGAATTTGTGAAATGAAAAAGAGCTCGCACAGTAGCGGTCACATGCTGCCAAAACACAGTGGACTGTACGTAAACAAAAACAATGAATTGGATTCTGGAAAAGCTGAGCTGGCCTCTTTAAACTATAATAGCTATTTTTTATAATTATTATGCCTAGCTAGCGTGCAGTGGCACAGCAACATTACTAAGTTTTCACATTTAATTATCTTCAGCTGATGTGTAATGTAAGACGCACACATGCCGACATTCCTGCAAAAAAATCTCGGCAAAAACCTGAATTTGACCACAAAACCGTTAGGTGTCTGCTGTCGGACTAGACCGCTAAATCTCGGCAGATGTGCACCAAGCGACATTAGGAGAACAACAAGGCAAATGTCCAGTGTGATGCGACTGAATAATTAGCAACTCCTCCATTTTTTTAACCACCAAAGACGCTGCAGTCCCGCCCACTTGTCTGCTGCTGGCGAACAAATCACGGGTTCATGAAGTCTCAGGACAAAGTTCATCCAGTGTAAATCAGCACCACCAGAAGCAAACGCATGCCTTTCACATCCCTCCCTTCTCAGCGAATTGGTCTTCTGATGTGTTGGTTTATTTGTTGGTACCTCTGAAAATGCTCACAGTGGTGGAACTGCGACTTGTGAGCAAACTTTGGCCTTTCCTGTTTCTGCCTCCGTAAAACCTATAACTTTACTGCAACCCTGGAGCTTACCACGTAAACACGTACTATTTGGCTTTCTGTTCCCAAAGAAGTTTTTTGATTGGTGAATGTGGCCGGACCTGGTTTTTAAGCTTCTGAATAACGGAGATTTCTACTACGGAAATAACCCGAGGTATCAGAACGCAAGGTCAGGTGTGCTTGAAGATCTTTTACAGCAGCTTTAAAAGCGAATCACATGTCTAAAGTTGAAAATTTATTTACTAAGGTTGGTGGTTCATATTAAAAAGGAACCATTATTAAGGTATTTGGGAGAATTTTTGACTTAACGGGAAACAGAACTATGACTAGGACAAACATCTATGCATGCTTAAAGCCAGATCCAGATTCTTATTGTGAGACCTGATTACATGCGATGTGTAATATTTAAGGTGTTTTATTGCCCTAGCTTGTCCGGCTGCCCAATTGCTGCAGCGGAGAAAGTTTCTAAACCCCAGGACGACCTGTCCAAATGTAGACAAACTTCAGACAAGATGGCAAGGTAAGAAAGTTGGCCAATTTTTTTTTTTTTTTTTTTTTCAAATAAATTAATTGGTGTCATTATTTGATGTGGAAATCATGAGCCACGTGATCATGGTGTACACTAGAGCGAGGGTGAACTTCAGACTGCATGCTCTGATGTTGTTTTAAAAGCTTCCCTCAGAAAACATTCAAATTAGTTACCTGAAATGATCATTTGCTTATGGTTGAATAAACGACTGGAGGTTTGGACTGCATGTTTGTTAATCCTCGTGCTCTGCACGGCTGTGTCCCTTTCTTTCACTCCTCTCCAGACCTTTGGCTCAGATGAAGAAGTTTGACTTTGGGCAGCTGGCCTACCAGTTTGCCCATCCTGTGACCGCTTTGCAAGCCGGCATGGCCAAAGATATGGACAAGTACAGCAAGGGCCATTTCGACTACGCCAGCTTTGACGCCCAGGTGTTCGGCAAGCAGACCCAGATGATGTCCGATCAGAACCAAGAGACTTTGCATCTCCATGACTGTGAGTTAGCAGAGGAACCAATGATGATTGTTTTACTTGTGTAAGTAATAAAACACCTGGCACTGTTTTAGGAAAATAATCAACGACTGATGTGGTTACTGTTACCACTCTGAGGTTGAGTTTCCTTTAACACCACTTCCTGAAGTGTTTTCTTTCTTTTATAGCAGAGCAGTTTGCCAACGCTGACAGTTTTCATGGATTAAAAAAAGCTTTTCAGTCATAATTTTGTGGAACAACTTTAACCTATCAACAATCACACATGTATTTGAATCCATTTATCTGTGTACAAGCCCCTGTGTTGTTCCCATGGAAACAGCCGGAAGTACTGTCAGAGCTGCTGTTGGAGAAAATGAATCAACCAATCAGCACTGAGTTTTAAATCTGTTTCTTACTATAGAGATGTCTATTTCTGCTCTATAAATTACCAAATGGCATAATAATTTATAAATTTTTTTTTTTTACTATAATTCAACCAAAGCAGCGTATTATGGGAACTGATAATGAATACATTTCTTTGTGTTACTCTCCTACAGCCTCACCACAGTTCCCCTGTTTCCTGGCTGCAGGCGGGCGTGTGGCGAAACCCGGTGGGCAAAGCCCGAGCCGACCCCAAGCCCCGGGTAGCATCCTTCAGTCAGGTACGGCGTCCACCGCCATCCTCAACCTCTCTACCCGTTACCGGGACAACAGCGATGCCCGACCACTGGCATCGTTCACAAAGGTAATCAAATTAGAGCACTCTCTGAGACGGGGGGGGGGGGAGAGGTATTTAATGTGGCTATTCTGTAGCAACTGTGATTTGTGTATGAAAAAGGTGGGAGAGAACATCAAAAGACACTTTTTTGGCACGGAGAACTGTGTGCGTCTCTGGTGGCAGAACAACAAGAGAGTTTTTTTTTTTTTTCCCCTCTCTTTTTTTTTCCGCCCCTCCATGCCCCTAAAGCTTTAATGTACACAAAGGAGAATTTGTGTAATCACATCAAAAGGAGTTGGGGAGAATACAATCAGGCTTCTTTCTCAATTACAATTAGAAGGCTTTTTTGTAAAACATGTGGTGAGGCATTTGATTTATACTTTTATGCTAATGCCGGGGTTCTCCGGCTCCGGTTGGGAGGCGTGCGTGCCGATTTGATTTGTTGCCACTGCTGTCTTTCAGCTGCAGGTGGTGGATGATATTTTGTTAAATAGGTAAAACATTCTACGGGACCAGCGCTCGGCATTTCAACCGACGTGGATGCAACCAATCACAGCGTAGATCTTAACTTAAATAATGGTCATGGTCATAAGACTTTAGCGAGTAGATACGCACAAGACGTAGCGAGACTGTCGTTATGCTGACTCGGAATTTGTAAACGTGTTACAGGAGTATAATTCGGTTCTTCGGGTTTTATCTATTATATCAATATAGATGGTCACAAAGCAGATTTACAGAATTTCGGCTGTACATGTAAAGCCTTATCGAGCAAATCAGAGGAATCTTACGAGGAACCAGAGTCAAGCAGGTGCCCTTCATCTGTAGTAGATTGTGAGAGTCCCGGGATGAGTCTTTCTGATTCCTGCAGCAGCGCTTAGGTGCGAGTCTAGCGGGAAGCCTCCAGAGGAGAAGAACTGGTCGTAGGAACTTTTTTTTCAGGGTTGTACATATCCACTTTCTGACGAGGTGTAGTCGGTAAACGAATTATAAAATGCATCCTCAGGCGTCGTTCACAGCGAGTGCAAAAAAAAAAAAAAAGCGAGTTAAAGCTTGGCACTAAGAGGAACTAGAGGAGGTGTGGTGTGAAACGATTTAGACACCTACACAGCAAGCGGACCGTGTTCAGTGGGCAGACAGAGAGAGAGAGAGAGAGAGAGCAGGTACTGTACAAAGCGAGCGCATGAATAAAACAGTGTTAGCTGCTCCGTCATCTGTGGACGTCGCCTCCAAGTGTCTGTATGCATTTTAAGTATGTCGGCTGGTGGCGTTTCGGGCCAAGAGGATCTTTCTCTCCAAACAGCGTACGCGTTCTGTAACCGTGTGCCGTCTCGGTGCTGAGGTGTGCGCTGATCTGCCAGTTTGTGTTACGTACGACGATTCAGCGAGTGCTCGTCGACGGTGCTCCTTTTCATTTTTATTTACTAAATGTACACTAATTTGCTCATTCTTTCATAACAAATTAAGACCGAAAAACACAACGCGTCCTCCGTCACCGCTCGCCACATCACCTGACAGCTGCAGAGGAGAAAACTGAGCGCCCGAAGCAACTTCTGTACATGAACCTCAGGCTTCGTCGGCAGCCCCTGTCCTGCTCATTCGTCAGGGAAAGAAAGAAAAAGACATAATTAAATTGCAAAAAAAAAAAATTTAATTCGAAGAAAGATTTTTTTTTTTTTGAAAAGGGATAGATCAATTGTTAATAAATAGCACGGTACAGGTTTTTCTTAAAAAAGGGAGGGGTTATTTGTTGTAAAAAAAAAAATTAAAAAAAAAAAAGGACAGCTGTTTCTAAAAAAAAAAAAAAAAAAAGGGGGGCGTAAATAAATAAATACCTACAGGACAGAACAAAATAAATAATCGAAATAAATTAATGAGTGGAAAATCTATTGACACTGATTTTTAAAAATTTTTTTTTACAATTCTAATATTTCTCTTCTTTGACCGGTAATGACCAGTCTGTTTCACTGAACTGCGATGTTTCTATTGACTTTATTCAATCTGATGTCATGGGAAAAAATAGTCCATACTCAGACAAGTGTAAAATGTAATGTGTTTAGTTGTGCTCCGTGACATTTCCTCTACCTTTAACGCTCGCCTTAAACCCGTGCCATGTGCCTCTTTCAGGACTCTGTGATTGAAGTAGATGAGAACGGTACTCTGGACCTGAGCATGAAGAAGAAGAAGGAGAAGACCTCGGATTCGCCGGTCATGCCTGCGTTAGGAGAAGCCGTCTTCGCTCCTCCCGAAGCCTCCCTGGCTAAAGTCGGAGGCCTGCAAATTTCCACGGCCTTCTTCCGAGCTGTGTATGAGCAGGAGGGCTGGGACACACCCCTGAATTTCAGCAAAGTGCCACTTCAGCAGGACAAAGAGGTAAGACCGCGATTACGCGACTTACTGAATGCATGGTCAAATGGTCTGTGGACTTTTTAAACTACAAAGTACAAAGTTCTCGCATTAGTTGACATTTTACCACAACGCTGTTGAACTCTGGATTCTGATTGGCCAGGAATTGTTGACATGGATAAGTTTTCTGCGAGAAGTAAAGCTGTAACTTCTCCCATATCTTCAGAATTTTACACTCTGTTCTGTTTTACTTCGAGAGAGAGAGAAAAAAGAAAAAAAAAACAAGAGGCTGATGTAGCTTGTAGAAATGTAGCTTTTGTATACGTATCACAACATTAACCGTAACTACAAACGGGTAAAAATAAATAATAAATCATCAGAACGGGCGAATAGCTTTGGGATCAGAAGAAGCATGTCAGGTCGTGGTGTTATTCGAAAATAATTTGGTAACAGTAACTCCAGTTCATCACACCACTTAGTATGTTTACATGCACATTAATATTCCACTATTACTCCATAGTTGATACGGGTCACGTAAACAGCATAGTTCGTCTGGATATTCTTGCTGTAGTTTATACATGTTGTTTGATTTTCCGAGACTGAAGTTAGCCGTACTGTAAACAGCAGGATTTCGTCTTTTTGCATTAAACCCATTAGGCCTCCTGTATTGATTGTATTTTCCAAAAATGGACTCCAAATCCAATCGTCACGCAACTGGATACAGCTTTCAGTATGCCATTCGTATAGCTGTCAGTCATGTGTCCGATTCCTTTCCTAACATCTGGCCCCTGAAGATACTTACCTTACAACATGGAAGTCAATCCCAAGGCTTTAGACTTATCATAAATTCTACACGGGATTAAAAGAGAGTTCAGATGGATTTATATATACGGTGTAGCAATGGCTGTAATACTTAAGCAACATGGCTTTGGATCAGAACAGCTGGCGTGCTTACATTACACCATGTCTTGATGTCAATTTCCTTTGGGTAATAATTCCGCGTCTTGTAGATGGAGCAGCTGGATAGGATGCCGCTCGAGGATAAAGTCTTCGCCGGAGATGCGAGCATGACCAGTGCCAAGAACAAGATGCTAATACGAGACACCAAGAAAGAACTGATGAGGTACGACAACGCGCTGAAAACACAGGGTGCTTTACAAGCCGGGGTCATCCCTTTTCATTTCATAGCTATACAATGGAAACAGCTGTCAATGTTTACATTCTGCATAATCACTTACAATTAATCGGGGCAGTTCAGACTGAAGAGCTTTGATTCATTTACCTTGAACCTTAACCAGTGAGCCACAACAGTGAACATGTACATGAAAAAACCCCGATCCTCCTGATAGCAGGTGTGTGTTTACTTCACTTGGGCCAAAATAATGAACAAAAGTGATATAAAATGTCCATTTTAATATTTTAAATAAATGTTTACTTTTAAATGTTCACCTTGTTACTGTTGGCTCAAAACGATTCCGTAAAATGTATATTTTAATACGTGTATTTTTAAGTTAAAATATATTTTTCATTTTTGAATAATGGAGGTGTGTGATTTTCATTTTTAAATAGTATCATTCCACTTTTTGTTTAAAAAAAAAAAAAGAATAATTAATTTCTATCTGAACGCCTCTAACACACATTCTGCGTGACAGCTGTCCAACACCTGGTTGTGACGGGAGCGGCCATGTGACAGGAAATTATGCATCGCACAGAAGGTAAAAAAAAAAAAAAAAAAATACTGGCTCAGAGTGTCAGCAGAAAAAATGTCCTTACACGCCTGGCTTCACTTATTAATTTATAATCATGTTTCATTTTTAAATGAGCTAAATGAAATTGGATCACCTACAAGAA
This sequence comes from Notoglanidium maculatum, assembly GCA_030068355.1. Classification (NCBI taxonomy): domain Eukaryota; kingdom Metazoa; phylum Chordata; class Actinopteri; order Siluriformes; family Auchenoglanididae; genus Notoglanidium; species Notoglanidium maculatum. The sequence continues at coordinate 1,825,064 of JAQQZX010000033.1, read as the reverse complement.
CACCTAATGCGATTCATGTGATTCACCAAATATGATTCATATGATTCACCTAAGGTGATTCATCCAATTCACCACATGTGATTAAACAATTCATTTAATGTGATTTATCAGATTCACCTGATCAGATTCAAGTGATTCACACGACGCGAGTCATCCGATTCAGCGAATGTGACTCGTCCAATTCATCCGATTCACCTAATGTGATTCAAGCGATTTAACTAATGCGATTCATCCGATTCACCGAATGCGATTCATCCGATTCACCGAATGTAACTCATCCAAGTGAAGCATAAATTTCTCTCACTTTCTGTTCAGCGTTCAAAACTCAAATTCTTCTGACGTGCGAACATCTTCACTCTTTTTCTAATTCATCTTTACAAATTTTGAGCTTTTTGATTGCCAAAACTACCTGAATTTTATTCCTCGCTTTCACTTCTTCCACACACGAATCATTCAAAATATCAGTCATATCAATTACACAAATAAATACGGCGTGTTTATACAACGTCATTCTAGCTAAACATATATAAACTGGAGTGAAGAGAGCGTTTCACTAGCACAGCGGGGAGTTTTAGGCTATTTTATTTGAAATGTCTCACACATGGAGTTACACAGCGTTTAATATTCGTAGAAGTGGGTGTGGTCTGTAGCTGAACTTTCGTGAAGCTTTTTGGCGAGAGCGCTCAGCCTGCGGTTTGCATCTGAAATCGGAATTGTTTAGCGCGCTAAACAGAGCTTCATTAGTATGCTTGTAATTCATATACTTAATTAATAATATCCATTTGTACATTTACGTAACATTTATAATGTTCCAAATATGTATATAAATGCAAAATCTTAATTTCAGCAAATGTATCAGAATTGCATGTATGACCCTCACGGAACGAGTGATCCTTTTTCTGTTCACGGATTTCATTGGATATGACTGTAGCAAAAACGAGCCGTTGTATTTTTTTTTGTCGCAGCGTATCCGGATGTCCGTTAGCCGACAAGACCCTCAAATCTCTGATGGCTGCTAATGCACAGGAACTGAAGTAAGAGCACTTTTAACACTAGCTTTAAAACATTATGATGTAGATTTGGATCAGTTTAACATAAACTATAAACAATATCATTAGTATATTAGCTAGAGTCATCTCTAGCACTCTTTTCCGTACAGTAATACTGTACATCGTATGGTAATCAGGTGCCCAACCCCTGGATGTGATGGCTCAGGTCACGTTACAGGAAACTATGCATCCCACAGAAGGTACGAGAGTTCTTCACAATCCCAGCACTTCACGAGTTATTTTTTTTTTTTTGCCATGCAAATAAATGAATGATGAAATACGCGTGTGACATTTTGGGACGGACAGGATCGTGGCCTTGTTTCAGCACGAGAGTGGCAGCTTTTAAACGCCGTGATGCAACCAAATAGCCGTATCTTCTTCATGCATGCGTGTGCGCGGCTGAACTTGTCTGGGGTCTGACACGTTATTATTTCTGTGTCTAGTTTGTCAGGCTGTCCTCGCGCCAGGAAGAGCAACCTGAAGCTCCCGCCGAGCAAAGACGAGAAGGAGGAGCCAGACATCAAGTGAGATTTTCATGTTGTTTGTAAAATAAGTGGCTGCTTAGGCAAAGACGCTACGGGTTTGCAATTGATTCGGCTAGAATGTTTTTTGCCCACTTACCCGTTTTCGCCAGAAGAATAGCTGTGAAACTCTCATTCGGAGAAAATCTGCATGGTTCGGAATTAAGATTACACATAAAAACATTTTTGTGTGTGTGTAAAGTTGTGTAACATCATATTAATGAAAGAGACCGAGGCTCCAAATCCAAATCTTACATTTACATCGCTTCATTCCTAAAGCAAAGGGAAATGAATGAAACTACTGAAAATACAAAGCAACGAATAAGCAGAACATTTATTAGGATCACACTGCTGAACTCGTACGATTATACAGCCGAAGGTCACATGAGCGTGTTTTGTGTGTAACATGAAATAATCAAATATCTTTCTACAAAATGATATGTCAAATATTTGGTTATTTCCTAAATACGGGTGTGTGTTTGTTTTTTGGTAAAGCTTTGTGTAAGCTATGAGAGTTTCAAACCGCTTAGGAATTACACCGGAGCTCAAATTCGTCAAAGCTCGTACGTCACACGCAGATATATTAATGAAAGAGGCTCATGCTTGTCATTACATTTACATCTGGGCCAGTTTTATGTTTTATTTTAATTATGACTGCGGAGGCAAAAGAGCTTAGAAATGCCCCCCTGCAGCAGGTCTGGGGAACATGTCAAAGGGAGCAGAGGACTGAGGGAGGGATGGAGCGAGCAGAGCCGCTGCATCTATAATGTTCCTAGATTATTCTAAATTGGTGGCCATATGGCATGACTCCATTTTCCATTGCGGGGTGTGTGTGTGTGTGTGTGTGTGTGTGTGTGTGTGTGTGTGTGTGTGTGTGTGTTACGTGGTCACTACCTCCTCCGTGTGTAAGAGAGGTGCACTGGAGTTGTGATTTCCTCTAATTAGAGGCACCGACAACATTTTCCCCCGTGCGAGCGAGCGAGCGAGCTATTTGTTCCATCCCAGGTAGCCTTTCACCTATCCCAATATGGGCTATCAGCGAGAGGGCCAGTGACCCAGAAATCATGTGCGGTTTTTTACCTCCTCCCCGACACAGGACGCACAACAATTATCTGCAATTTGTGTCATTCCATTTCTGACCCGAGGGTGAGAGGCAAAAAAAAAAATTGTTTTGTTTTGTTTTGGGGTTTTTTTTTTCCTCTCTTTCTTTTTTTTTTTTTTGTTATACATTTTAATCAGCATTTCATCGGATTAATCTTCTTAATGGTTTAGGGGGAAAAAGAGTATATTCCCACCCGGCAAGTTCAGAGATATTTATAGCTGCGAGTTCCCAAAAGCCGGAAATGAAACGTTCGACAGTGTTTTTTTTTTTTTTTTCTCTTTTTTTTCCTTTTTCTTTTTAGGAGTCGCGTTCCGGCTATTAGTTCGCCGTGGCTTTTTCTTTACACCCCGGTGATGAAATAACAGTGCAAGCAAAGCGCAAAGCCCACTTGAGCTTGGCCTCAACCAGATAATCTACTATAATAAACGTGTCACTGTGCAGTGATTTGGAGTGTAAGGGAACAAAAGAGTATCTGTCTGTGTGCGGCAAGAGGTTTAATTTAAGCGGGGGCAAAAGGTTGGGCCGCATCTGCACGCGCCCCCAGCGGGGTGACCCACAAATCAACACAAAAAAAGCACAAAACAGAGGGCCGCTGCTTTGTTTGGGTCTTGAAATGCAACCTGTCACAGTGACCTCGTTCTACAGCCGATACGCCTGGTCACAGAGCTATTAAACCATAAACATGGTAAATAAAGATGGAGGATTTAAACACGCCGTGGTGTGCACAACAACTGCGTTATTTACAGGCAGGCTTATTTATAGTCTGCCTTATTTTTATTTATTTTTTAATAAATGGCCTTATATGATCATCAAAGAAAACAACACTCAGATGCTCTGGGTCATTATATAAAATGTGTGTGTGTGTGTGTGTGTGTGTTTTCCATAACTGAGTGCTATGACTCATACATTTTTCTGCATTTTATCAGCTTGAAATGTGTCAAGTTGAAATGCACTTTTTAAAAAAAAATTTTTTTTTTTAAATCCCATCTAATCACAAGACGAACCGTTTGAAAGGGATCACCTACAATGGGCTAACTAAAAAGGGTCGGTTATCAAATACGCTAAGTATGAAATATCCCTTGTTCATTATGATTAAAAAAAGAGAGAGGAAAAAAAAGAACTGTTTTTTAGATCCTTCAAGTACTTTCGATAGTATTGGAAATCTTTTAGATGTTCAGTTTGTACGTATTCGCAACATGCCAGAACAATAGGATTGTCTATAATTGTAACGTTAATGAAATAATTGGTGAATAATTGGCGATTGGTGAAGCAGACCTACATACTTATCTAATCCTGAAGGAAATTATGAATACTGCTATTCTTGCACAATTGCTGTTTATCGTCTGAGCAGCACGCATGAGTAGGCAGCTCGCAGTCAAAGCAAACTGCCTCTGATTTCGCCCATGTCCTGTTTGTTAGGTGCCCTGTAGTGGGCTGTGACGGGCAGGGCCACGTCTCGGGGAAATACACCTCCCACCGTAGTGCTGGCAGCTGCCCTGTTGCTGCTAAGCGGCAGAAGGAGCTGAACGGCATGGCCTTCTCCTGGAAAAACTGCAAGCAGGAACTGCCTCACTGCCCTCTGCCCGGCTGCAATGGTCTGGGCCACGCCAACAACGTGTTTGCCACACACAGGAGGTGAGTGAGAGGCAACGTGAACCCTGACCACGTGCCCCTAACCCTTATATTCTGTCACTTCAAACTGTGGGTGAAGAGGAACAATGCGCAGCATGGAAACGTTTACGCAATTAGCTCAAATAATAATAATACTAATGTTAATAACAAGAAGGTAATAAGTATAACGGGAAAAGGATGCCACAAGCATCTGACAGGGTTTCTCTAAATATTCTTTACATTTAATACAACGGGTATTTAAAGCAAAATGTACACTACCGGTCAAAAGTTTGGACACCCCTACTCTTTTTCATAGGTTTTTCTTTATTTTTTTTGCTTTCTACGTTG
>JAQQZX010000033.1:1791234-1820333 GCA_030068355.1 Notoglanidium maculatum | reverse complement strand
ACAACAGTCCATCATTATCCAGTCTCTTTTAAAGTCATACAAATAAAGAAATAATTGAATTAGAAGGTGTGTCCAAACTTTTGACCGGTAGTGTACATCAAGGCCTTTTTTAAATTTAGTTATTAAATCTATAATAATAATATAATCAGATCAGTACTCTCCACCACTTTGAGTAAACACTGCCATCAAAACCCATTTCCATTTTCATTTACATTCACACCTGAAGTTCAAAGTGTGAGCAAGAGGATTGAAGTTTACGTAAGATCTGTACAACCAGGATGAACCCATGTCTTCGGTGCAATCCTGATCACATCAAACAAGGTTAATGTTTGGTATAATCAGATTAATAGATGCACATTGATTTAACACAGACTGAAGCATGTTGGGGCAACCTGAGATCCTGATCCTTAAGTTTAAACTAAATACTTTATCGTCACGATCAGAGCCAGAGGTGTTTCATTAACATGGGAAATAGTTATAACTTGGGCTTAAAGAGGTATTTAATCAGGCAGTCTGATTGAGGTGGTCTTGATCCACTTGAGTCATTCGGTAATTTGACTCTGAATCAATCAGAAAGTGAATCAAAAGCTGTAGGACTGCACAAGTATATCTTATTTCTACTCGGTTTTTTTTTTTTAATTGTTTTTTTTTTTTTTTTTTTTAAATCATGTGCAGTATGAAACTGAAACGACTCAAGTATCAATTTCACTCCAATTCAGATTCAAATTGCTGTGAAAATGCCCTGAGACGGACAATATATACTTATTTCAATGCTGTTGTCTCGCTCCAGTTTGTCAGGGTGTCCACTAAACGCTCAGAGCATCAAGAGGAAACTCTCAGGAGATGAGATGATGACCATCAAACTGAAAACCAGCAGTGGTGTGTAATGCTGTTATTATTTATTATTCCAGCACAGGAATATCTGGATTGGCTGTTTTTCTCTTTGTTAACTGCAACTGTCCTAACTGATAACGATTTACGATGCTGGCATTATAACTCACTATCCTTGTGCATTGTTGGTAATTCTTTGTGTGTGAGACAGGCATTGATAGTAGTGAGGACATGCAGCATTTGGATCACGAAATCAAGGAGCTCAACGAGTCTAATTTGAAAATAGAGGCCGACATGATGCAGCTTCAGACGCAGGTAAAGCATAAACAAATACTAGCGTCACGCATGTAAAACCGTATTCAAAGTCAACTCATGCTAACTGCTAACGCTTGGTAGGTTTTTAATTCATGCAAATTTACTATTTGCCTGACGAAGCTAAATGTTTTCACTTTAACATAATATCATGGAAGACTGGTGTACTGTTTAAAAGGTTAAAATACTAAGGTTTACACTCTACTCTACTCTGTTACCATTTACTTACTTTATTTACATAAGGTCTGCTTCACGGATAGCATTCTCCCACAAGTTTATCTGTTGTCAATCACGCGAAGCTGTGCATTTAGCCGCATGTAGTAAAGTATAATTTGTTATGCACTTCTCCTATGTCGATATGTTAAAAGAAAACCTGGTAGAATGACATGGAAATAAAATTCTATCGCGATTTCCAGATCTCATCCATGGAGTGCAACCTTAAAACCATCGAAGAAGAGAACAAGATGATTGAGCAGCACAATGACAGCTTGCTGAAGGAGCTGGCGCGGCTCAGCCAAGCCCTCATCAACAGCCTTACTGACATCCAACTACCGCAAATGGTGAAGAAGACCCCCTCTACAACAACCAGATTTAAAAAAAACAAAACTAAACAAAACCACAGTGCTAAAAAGGAAAAACAACTAGCAAATCCATCTTTATCTAATATTAATCTTGGAGGAACGTGAGTTGAGAAGGAAAATCGTTAATACAGCTATTCTAGCAAAATTGCTATTATGTTTTATGCTTAAGTTTTTTTTAGAACATGCTTACAATCCCAGTATAATCAAGGGACCTGTTAAACAGGTTTTCAGACTGGAGAGCTAATAACGGCAACACCGATTATCGTGCGTTCACTTTAGGACTAGATATTTGCGTGTTTCACACATGACAAGACCTTCAACAAAATCACAAACTGATCATATGAAATTTTATATAAATACTATCGCCACTTGCTCACCGGTTGCCTGGAAGACGTTTCTTGTGGTTCGTGTCTGTGGTAGCCCTGTGATAGACTGGCGACATGCCCAGGGTGTACCCCACCACTCGCCCAAAGTCAGCTGGGACTGGCTCCAGCTTCCCCACGACCCGTAACCAATAAGCAGTATAGATAATGGATGGATGCTTCATGCAGAGCTTCTTGCAGGTCAGCACTGGTTCTGAACGAAATTTAACTCAATTATCTGGTGTTTGTATCACAGTTACAAACATAACTAGATTTCTGTTTCACCCCTACTGACTGCTAAGAACTGTGATCGTAATCTGAATGACCTATGTCACTATGTCATGAGGAGCAGACCCACTGTCGGTCTGACCAGAAAGGTGCTCAGAGGTGAAGGCCGCACCCAGTAGAACCTGGAGGATGTACACGGTAATGCCGAAGTGGCTACTGTGCAGATGTAAGCTGAAGTGATGATGTCTAGCACCCGGTGGGCCAGTCTCTGTCTTTCTTCCATGACAGATAAACAATTGATCTGATGATTGAATCCTCACAGTCCAGTCCAAATAGAACTGCAGGGCATTTACTGGGTATAGCAAAGGATGCTCAGCAGGTTCCCTTTCATTCCACACTGAGATCAATAATGTGTGATATGACTTTGGGCAGAATCACAGTGTTCAACCACAAGGTCACTTCGGAATCAACATCCAGAGGAAAGATTATCTAAAATGATACCCATTTCAGTTTAGCGTCCGGTGTGGACTTATATGAGTGTAAACCTCTAGCAAGGTGCTCTTATTTGCTGTGGTGGACACCACATACTTGTTCACCAAAGATGTGGACTTCTGCTGTCTAGCAGTCCCTATAGGATAGGTAGTACTTTGGGAGGCAGCCACTGGATACAGATGATGGGCGTGCACACCATTCAACAGTTTCAGAACAGAACAGTTTCCACCTGAGAGCATACAAGGCCCATGTTCCTGGGGTTCTTGTGTTTAGGAGCATCTCTCTGACTGGGGGCCAAACCCGCATGGCCAGTTAACCTGTCCAAGCATACCAGTTCAATCTGTCCATTTGAGACAACCCATATATTCAAAGAGGAAACTGCCAAGGCATCCCATCGACTAGTGAGAGCAGCAGAGGAAGTATAGACAGACAGTGAAGCATGTTGTGAGCCAGTGCATCCTGACCTAGTGGACTGTTCAGCTCTTTCAAGGAGACAGTTGCTAGTGAGTCAATTTAGCATCAACAAAGAGGTCCACCTGTACCCAACCAATCTTTAACCCAATATCCAGGACCACCACTTCTGGATGAAAATGGCATTCTCCAGGGTACATGTGTTGTTGTGATGGTCCATACTCTGCATCACTGCGCCATCCCAGCTAACCATGGGTGAGCCTGTCTGAGGAGTTTTTAGGAGGTACGGAGAGCGGCATTAGACCTTGAGCCTTGCTGGTGTATCGATGTGTATTGCTGCCACAATGCTTTGTGCAGATCCACTGATGTGAACTGGTCACCCAGATGTATGCAATAATACTACAATACTATAATAGTGATACTGCACTGCTTGCATGAGGCATGGAGAAGAGAATCAGCTCTTGAGCTTTAAGAAAGGCTTCGCTGAAGGGTACAGGTTTCCTCTGTGTTTGGCTTTAGTTTGAGGATCTGAAACCAGTATGACTTCAGGTCACGGAGAAATCCTGATCACTTTTGCAGCTTCTTTGCTTATCTGTTGTTGCGCACGAACGTTTATCAGTTGCAGGTTGTTTGGACACTTGGATCCGATTTGACTCAATCAGGGTCTAGCACCTGAATGCACCATGTCAGCATCAGCACAGGCTACGACTGACATGGAGACTGCTTCTTAAAGATGGTTGATGCCAAGGAAGCAGACACATAACGGGTGGTCTTCATCGGCTTCCAGGAAGCTTAGACACTGGCTACACAAGAGCTAATCCTGCAGCGTGGCTTGGTAGTCAGTTGGAGGCAAAGCTGCTCCAAGCTGTGGATACCAGCTAACATGGTGGCACCCCACAAGGAGTTTGTGTTAGGGTGGGAAATAATGACATTCGAATATGCAAAGAGAAATCGTCACTGGCCTGCTAGTCTATGGACAACAGGAATGGGAACTAAGGGGTGAACTGCAGAGGGCGGAGAGAAAAAGGGGTTAGCAAGCACACTTAGACCCTGGCCGCTTGTCAGGAGACTGTGAGGCGCAGCCAGGGAGCTGAGTGAGGCCCCTAAGATACAGGAAAAATGTGGAGAACCCAAATCTGCGTGCCTGTTCGGGCACTTTGTGACTTTTTGACTTTCTCTTGGCGTGTAGACTGGCCACACAAGATGGCATCTCAATTCAATTCAGTTTTATTTGTATCGTGCTTTTAACAACAGACATTGTCACCAAGCAGCTTCACAGAAGTATATAAACTCTGAATACAAACTTATGAAGCTATAAATTTATCTGTATATCTACGTATATCTATATCTATCCCTTTATATATCCTTAATGAGCACGCTAAGTGTAACCACTTTGAGACAGACGCAGCTCCTGGAATTTGCTCATGATATTAATACCACCGTAGCAAAAGCTTAACAATGCAAATATCTATCTATCTGTCTGTCTGTCCATCTATCTATCTATGAAAAAGATTTGCCCCATCACACCATTACACCCAATTTTTACGATCTTGAAAGTAGTGAATTCCCTCTGTCTGAATATGGTGAACTCCCTCTGTCTTCCAGGGTCCAATCAATGAGCAGAATTTTGAAGCCTACATCAAGACTTTGACGGATATGTACAACAGCTCGGAACACGAGTATTCGCCAGAATGCAAGGCCTTGTTGGATAGCATCAGACAGGCCATTAAGGGCATCCATGTAGAAACTGTCTGCTCACCATGAAATACTGTATTTGCGGACAAGCAATATCTCTGGACAGCTTTTATTCATTTTGTTCATTTTGTTTGTTTGGGTGGCTGGCTTCAAACCATGTGCAAGAAATAACTTATTCTTAAAAATAAATATATTTCATGTATTGTACTGACAAATGCTAGCCACGTTTTATTTCATTGACATTTTGCTGAGATTCTTAATACCCATTTGCACATATTTATTTCATTTGCTTGAGTTTTGTGTATTTATACTTATTGCTAATATTTATAATCTGTTTTATTTATTGTCTTTACTCATCGAAATAATTTATCAAACACTAATATATTTTATTTATTTTCTGTGTTGGCTTGTTGATCATCGTTGCACACTTAAGCTCTTTGTGTTTTGCTCCAAGCACATTTGCATTGCTATATTTTATTTGGTAGTTTCCGTTGTTAAAATAATTGTTTATTTGCTTCAGTGACGTTTCTTTCAGCGATGAACGATGTCAACAGGAATAACGGTACTATTGCACCACCTAGTGGCTACATGCTCTTACTGCACCATGCCAGGCTCACTTTTTTTCTGAATGTATTTGTGTGTCAAATCTTTGGGATCAAATTGGTAATCTTAACTACTGAGGCCAAAACAGCTTTCAATAACCTGCACTCATGAGATCCAAGCATCAAATTGAAGAAACACAAATTACGCCCTGAAATTTATTTCTGTCAATATGAACTGCCTTTCGTGTGCACACCGTCATGTGTGCATATATGTGCCTATATGTAAATGAGTACATGGAATATATTATGTTTTGTGGTAGAGCAGTATTACGTGAATGGTGATTCCTTTATTATACAGCATATTTATTTTTTTTTTCCAAAAGAATAATGCCTATAACTCTGTTTAGCTAATGCTTATATGCCATTTGAAGTATGTAATTATATTGTTGTAATATTGATCAAGTGTTTAATCTTTACTATAAGTTTCCTCCAAGCTAAAGCACAAACCTAAAACAAATTAGTTTTTTTAGATTTGCATAATTGAATTGTAGGCCATTGAAGTTTTCATCTAAAAGGTTATTACCAACTGAAAGCTGTGCTGCGATTATTTTTCACAAAAATTTATTTTACGAGTAAAGTTTTACCAAGTAAAAAAGGTTTATCGAGTAAAAATATAAGCTTCAAAAATCAGCTAATGCCCTTGCGTCTTTCCACGTATAAATCTAATTTCTTTTAAATTTGAGTATCATGGGTCAGATAAACTATTTAACAGAGACGGCCAAGACATTTTATGCTTTACAGATTTTTATGGGCAAATATGTGTTCTCACACCCTGAAATTAAAATCTAGTTCATCTAGTACAGCCATGACTAAAAGAGAAAAAAAAAAATGTACAGTTCGACCAAATGATCCTACTGTAATGTACTCTTAATTAGTCGGAATCAAATTCTTTCAAATGAAGTGTAATTTGTAATTATGTTATTTGTAATTTCTAATATTTAATTTATAAACCACACATTGTTTGCTCAGGAACTTTTGTGAGGACTATTCCTGTTTGTATTTGATGTTTTGTAATGTGAACTGAATTGGAATTTTTTTCTGTGTAATAATATTAGTATAAAACGCTGTACTGTAAATTATTGTTTCTTTTTGTTTAAAGCAATTTTTTTCAGTTGAAGTAGTTTCTATATCAAAGTTTCTTTACACTTTTACTATTTCATAAGCAGTAATGCGCTGTGTTGTACAGTTTGTGTATGGTAGAAATAAACTATTTAAGGATCGCAAATTGTCAGTTTTGACTTCTTTAAAAAAAACCTCAAAAAAGCAGACAGTAAATCGAGTGGACACGTCGCTAGCCAAGATGCTTTGCATGAAAAACGCCACACCTCATATCCAAAATGTTAGTCAAAGGCCTTTGTCGTTTTGTCGAGGGTGCAAACACGATGCTTCATCGGCAGACACTTTATCAGGGGAGGATAAAAACTGTAGATACGTAACGTCACCAATCCCAGAAATTCCGAGATCAGACTACATGATATTTTTGTCTTTCATGAAGGTCACCATGTCAGATTAGGCAATCATAGTGCCGTAAATTCTTGCCGTGTCTTGGTCAGGAGACTGGCAGCACTACAAGTTTGACACCGACCAATCATCGCTCATGTCCTTGCCTGAATTAGTTTCAAGCAGGAGGGTCAAGAAAGTGCCAATCCTGGCTACAGAAGGGCTGTCAAGGAACACATCGTAGGAGTTGTCAAACTAGGTGAGAAATTTTGACATGCTGGATTTGTCGTGGGGCGTCCCAGCATTGTCCCCGACGTTCATATCGTGACCCGACGCTGGAAATTTATCGGCCATGACAAAATCAGGTTGAATTTGTGGGGTCTGATCCCGGCATTAGTTCTCCCTTGATTAACACTCGGAGACCACCAGGCTGTGAAACTCACGAAACACTCTTCGTGGAATGGCACAGACCAGGTTGGTCTCTCAGTGGGCCAGAGGACTCTGCTTAGACAGAGGAACTCCCTATGATCTCACATGATGACAGCTAAATTAATAGCTGCCATGCAGTTCATAGAAGGCACAGAAAGGAAATGCAACCTTCAAAAGAATGCAGCTAGGGCAATCACCTGATTCTTGGGTGATATAACCTCGTGCAGGAACCCAAGGGTCGGTCAAAAGGTGAGTGATTCACTACCAATGCAGGCTTAACACAAAGGTGTGCAAGTCTACCACCCTTCCTGCTCAGGTGATTGCCAGCAAACGGGCCATTGCACAAGTTGCTCTCAGTGAGGCTAGCTACCAGAGAGCCCACTTTAAGGGCGTCCTTATAAGGAGGAGTGCATTTTTTAACCTTGTGCCTCACTGGTGAATTATGCATCTGACCTGCCTCTCTGGTGTCTGAATGGATCAGGTTGGGTATCATTTCAATTTGGAACGTTAAATTCGAAATCCAAATCTGCTTATTGATTCCAGGCTTCTGGTTCTTATCAGTTTCCCATTTTGATTCTTTAAAATGAAGGCCAAATGTTTAGATAACAAAAATATCTTTATTCTTTTAGGCATTAGCTGAACTTTCACAATGTTACGACATCAGCTCGTACCTAAACAGATTTTTTACGGGTTCCCAATACCAACCAGTAATCAGGGTGAGGCGATATCGCTGAACAGACGGGAAGAACCAGAGGCCACCCTCTGTTAGAGCAGGTTGATGTATTTTATTTGCTTGTATTTCAGAGTGAAGCAAGTCATCATTATTACAGAATAAACAAAAATGGTTAAAGAAAAAAAAAAGTAGCCTAAACCAGTTAAATCTGTCAACTAGCAATTGTTCAACGTGTACTTTACAATGTCAGATTTTAAGAAGGACCAAGTCAATGTCCTCTGTGTGAAATTTACAAACTACACTTCACGGTGTTTCCCTATGTAACCATTTCATTTGGGCACATTTGCCTTACCAAGTACACTATTTGCATGGGCAAACTTCCACACCCTGAATACTTCATAACCAGTCAGTAACCTGGTATCCCTGTTACAGCAGCCAGTAGAGCTGTCTATGTCTTCATAACATCAAACAATATCATAGCAAAGAGGAAAACAAGCAGCAAATCTGTCACAAAGGTAAAATTTGGCACCTACTGCACTGTTTTGGCTTTGGGCCACTGTGGCCTTAATGTAGTTAGCACATAACCGCAACACCAATTAGCACAATACGACTAAACTCTCTTACCTGATTTATCATATGAGAACGATACAGAGTCCTAAAGAAAAAGTCATATTAATAATGCAAATAGCTGCTTTTAAACACACTACAACAAGACAGGTCAATATACAAATTGTATTTGTTAGCCAATTGATTAACCGGATGTGCTAAAAGTGCCTTTGCAGAGTGAATTGTTAGAGTTTACACCTTACCACGTGAGAGTTCACTGTAGAGGAAGGACCAGAATGTGCTATATCCTGTCCTGTTCTTTGTCTTTGCTTTTGGCTTCAGTCCAAGGTTCTGACAGGCCATAAGTCGTTGATTCATTTGCTATAAAAGCATCTCTGACAGTAGTTCAGGCAATGAGGCAAATCACAGGTTTTTATTAACATGTTCATTCATTTAACGAATAGGCAAGATTTTTCCTGCCCCATGCTCACTCGAGAAACATTCTGGATAGAGCCGGATAGAGGTCAGGGCTCTGTACAGGAGTTCTTCCACTCCAAATTTAACACACCATGTGTCCATGGAGCTGGCTTTGTGCACAGGAGCATTGTCATGCTGGAACAGGTTTGGGCCTCTTAGTTACAGTGAAGGGAAATTGTAATGCTACTGCGTACAGAGACATTCTGTACAACGGTGTGCTTCCAACTTCGTGGCAACAGTTTGGGAAAGAACCATGTACAGACGTAAAGATCAGGTGCTCACATATAGCGTATATGCAAATAGTGGGAGAGGGAAAGGGGGATTAGGAAGGGAGAAACATCTGTATACATGAAATACTTGTATTCCAACACAAAGGCTAAGGAAAAAAGAGCACACGTGTCCCATTCAAATGCCCTAATGTTTTGGGGTAGTTTCAGGTCTTCTGCATCATTTTAAGGCTCTAGTTGGGTTGAAAATGTTCCTGAAACCTGTCAACCCTGGTTAATGATTTTACCTCAAACACCGATGAAGCTTTGTTTTACATTTCTTCACATTTAATTGCCCCCGGGTCACCCAGGGTGCTTTTCTGTGCGTAGTTTGCATGTTCTCCCCGTGCATGCGTGGGTTTCCTCCGGGTGCTCCGGTTTCTTCCCACAGTCCGAAGACATGCAGATTAGGTCAACTGGCCACTCTAAATTGCCCATAGGTGTGAATGCGAGCATGTGTGGCTGTTTGTCTGTGTCGGCCCTGTGGTGGACTGGTGACCTGCCCAGGGTGTACCCTGCCTCTCGCCCGAAGATGCTGGGATTGGCTCCACCTTCCCCGCGACCCAGACGGATAAAGCGCTATAGATAATGGATGGACATTTTTTTGCTAGTCTGTACACTCTGTGTTGTCGACTCTCAACTGCCTATTACAGGGTTACTCAAATCCACTAGATAGTAGCCTATAACATAGGTCAAGTGTAATTGCCCCATGACTTAATCATTTTTTTAAGGCTATGTCATTAATAATGGCAGCCTGTCTCACCAAAATCTGTGGTCACGAGCAGCCCCTGCTCTATAGTCAGTGTTTTGCAAAAGTAAGGTTTCTGCAGCGCAAAAGTGTTCAGGACAGGAGTGTATGCTTCGTGATAACAGGCCAAGCTGAGTTTTTGTCTCAAGTTAGAGGTAAAAAAAAAAGAGCGGCCAGTGAGGGAACAAGTGTTTATAGCTGTTATAATGTAAGTGATAACAGGAACTAACTTCCACAACATTAAACGTAACTGTAGGTGGATAAAAAGGACAATATGTTGCTCTTCAGTTCTTTAAAAATGTCACTGTGAGGTGAGAGGAATAAAACACTCGCAGTGACGTCAGCGCACGAGCACACCTGGGTGCGCGCCTCAGAAAAAAACGCGGCAAAAGTCCATGCTAGCAGGCTAGCTAAACCATTTTTATAGCATAACTTCGCCGTAAACAGTAATATTTACCACAGGAAAATAAACATTTATATGCAAGTTTCGTTTGCGCCTCACGTAAAGAACACATTAAACTGAACTAAAACACAAACAGGGGTTGTCTTTCCTTCTTTTTTAAAGGTAACGGAAACTTACGTCATACAGAAAACGTGAGCTTTAGGATCAGGTCAAAGGTTTCTCTCAGACAGAAATCTCATTTTCACCTCCATGGATGAAGTTGGAAAAGCTTTCTTATCTGTTCTTTATCAAAATGGCCGCTCTTCTTGGCAGGACTCGGAGCCACCGAGGAGCGCGTGCAGTCAAACCAAACGCACGAGCTCATTTTTTAAATAAAATATTAAAACAACAAAGTTTAAATCAGTAAATTAGAATGGGTATGGAATAATAGTTTGCTAAATACTTCATGATAAAATAATAATCCATGACCGAGACCCTCTAGACACACTAACAAACAGCTACTGATAACTAGAAGGAGATTAATGCAATTTACAAACATTTTTTTTCTGGTTTTGTTCAAATCAATTTAACAGTTTGACGTGGTGTAATGCATTCTCGCTGATCAAAGTTAAAAATAATATTTTATAGTCAAAGAAGATATCGCGAGAGTGTGCGAGATGTCGCGTCCAGACGGTGGCACGAATAGCTGCGCATGCGTATTAAAGCATGCAACTTCTTTTTTTGTTTAAAGCGTTACCAGCGTGGGTCACGTGATCTGTGTTTACATCCTCTCAGCTGGTTGTGCAGAAAACACGACGGCGGTGGCCCGAGAGAAAGTATGTGTTTAGTGCCGTTGTGCACGAGCTGGATCTAAGCTGGACCAGTGTATATATTTGATTTCGAACTGGTCTAAATCGATGAGAAAAAGGTGAGTGGAAACTAAGTCGGATTGTTTTTTAAATGCAGCACGCGGCTTAGTAACTCGTTGCTTTTCTTTGGTTAGCTCACAGGCTAATCGACGTATATAATAATAACAGACGTAAAAAAAAAAAATCCTCATCTTTTGTCTTCAAAATGTAGACACTGGCACTAGGTAGATCTCCAGTCCTTTTATAGGTTTAAAGGGTATGAAACAATGCCACCTCTAGGCCCGGATTACTGCGTCTACGCGATTAATTCCTGGTTTAAACACAGAACATTGTCAGTTATATCAGACTGTCAAGTGGCACGAGCGTGTGTTTTTTCTCTTGCGTCGTTGTTCATGGCTCGAGCGCTAGCTTGCTAGCTAAGTGTTTTTGTGGGGAAAAAAGTATCTTAGCGCGCTGTTTAGCGTACGCCATCAAATAAATAAATAATTTTTAAATCGACCAGCTGAACATATTTACGCGTTTTATTCAAAATGTGAACTTTAAATCCACGAACCAGAGAAACCGTACGCGAACGTCAGCTAACAATTCGCGTCAACGAACTATGCTAACTTGCTTCAACTAGCATGCGCTTTTTTTGGTTTTAAATATTAGACGCTGAGGCTGAATGTAAACAAAACAGTCGAGCTGGTTAACTTTTATACAGATGTAATGCATTGCGTGATGATAAACATGTAGCCAGTTAATGCAACATTTCTTCGTCTTGCTGCTCTTTTTAAAAAAAAAAAAAAAAAAAAAAAATTTTAAACCAGTTACCATGGCAACGGTATCACGTTGCACTAAAACTTAATTTTTTTTTAATAATTATCTGCCATTCTGTGCACATTCATGACATTGTGTTCTGTATTACGGTAAGCAGTAAAACACTCAGTGGTACGCTGCGTTAGGAAAATAATCCACGATGATCTGTTGTTTTATTCCTCTTATACCCGAAATAAAACAGCATTTTCTGTCTTGGAGATTAGTGGAATAATACCATTTGTACCCTGAATATTTTCCAGCGTAAAGTCTTTCTGTTACTCCAACACTGACGCCAGAGACTCCTTCCCCTCGGAGGAAACGACTCCATGTCGAGAATGATCTTTCTTAAACCGCAGCATGTTTACATGGCACGTTACTATAGAAACAACAAGCGCATTAATATAAACCCGTGATTGGATTACAGTCCGAGGTGCTGTTATAGATAATTAATCAACACCAATCAGAATGGAGAATTTAACAACGCTGTGGCGTACATTTACCATATACCACATAGTTCAACAAGTCCAGAGTAATGCGCACACATCGGACCCAGTAAATAAATAATCCGACACTTGCACCTCTCTCCGCTGGTTTGAGGTATTCTTTATAAGAGAATCTCCATTTTAACACACAGCGTTTATGAATAATGTAGGGATGCATGCCTTTTTTTTTTTTTTTCCCCCTCAGTAGATGGCAACACAGTGGTGATCTGAAAGTCCTGTGCTTTTGACGTTTACAAACCGAACCTGAGACAGGTTATAGGAAAAAAACACGCAAATCTTACCAGTTCTCCCTCCCTATTTTTTATTTTTTTTTTTTTGCATAAATTTGTCCGATAGATGAGGAGTGCAGTTCTACAAAAGAAACAACTCTCACAAACCCCAACATGACCCGACGCTCCTAACCCTCTGGCCAAGCTTTTATTAGCCACACCTGATTGGCACCACATGTGCGTGTTTGTGCTTGTCGGCTCCCATAACTACCGTTAAAATAACGACTTCGCCATCAGTCATGATGCCAAAATTCTCAGCTATAGTGCATGACACATTTACAAATCCATCTCCAATGATACTTTAGCATTTTGTGGTTCCACACATAGCTCCAAAGGCCACCAAATGCATTGTTTGTTTCTTTAATCCTGTCTTTATTTTTCTTCTTAAAGGCAGGAAAAGAAAACTCCAAGCGACCCGAGAGAGATCCTTTTGTAAGCTTATGATGAGAGGTTTTGAAAAATAAACCCTCACCCTTTTGGCACTCTGAGATGTCAATGATGTTCAGCAAATCAGTGAATAAAATATGACTTTACTAATTTGTAGTCGTGTTTACTTTCATTCCAGTATTACACACTTACTGTAAAGGAATTTCCAGTGCTCTCAACAGTCAACGTGCAGGACTGTCTGTCTGCATTACGTAACTGTTCATGTTCAGTCTAGCCACCACGTTAATCGGGTATCTAGGATCGTCTTGGTTGTTTGGCCTTTTTACAGGCAATCGCACGTCTAACGTCACGCACACGACTGAAAATATCAACACGAATGTTTTCTTCCACCATTTCTTTCTTCCATTGTTTCACGTAGTTCGCCTCAAGGCGGTGGGTGTGATCGTTATGTAGAACTGGAGATTAAGTAAACAGGTGGAAAAAAGATTTCTCTGGCGGTAAATCCAGTTACTCCCGTGGTTCTGTTTTCTATAAGGAGACATTGGTTTGAAAGAAGTTGCAGAATCTGGCTTTTAAGCTTGAGAAGACTTTTGTTGTGTTTTTTTTTTTTTTTTTTTTTCTTCAAAGCTCATGATCATCAATACAACAGCAGGAAAGTTGCAAACTTCACCAGAAAAGTGAATTAAGAAATAATTTACAGGCAGCAATTTGTTGACTCATGTAATCCAGAACTCCAGTTAACGCCCTGAGAAGATTATTGTAGTTGTGTACATATCAATCTCCACTCCAACACTGTTAATTAGCATTGATGGGTATATAGATATGATGCAATTATTTAGTTAGAAATGTATTATACACTTGAAGTTCATGAATTTTTCCAGTAGAAGGCGGTGTCTTAGCTGCCACTGAAAACTGGATTGTCGATGATGTGAACCATCATGCTTTGTTTTTTTTGTCTCCTCCTTCCCTAGACATGTGATCATTTAAGGCGACCACATCTGAAGGGATCTAAATCGTCTGTCCGTCCGATCGGAAGAAATATTCCCCGTAAAGAGAGGTCACCTTTGTGAACCTCTCCTCATTTGTTCTTTTTTTTTTTCCTCTCGTGACGAGAACGGGACCATGGGCGGAGCCGTGAGCGCCGGCGAAGACAACGACGATCTGATCGACAACCTGAAGGAAGCGCAGTACATCCGCACGGACAGGGTGGAGCAGGCGTTCAGGGCTATAGATCGCGGGGATTACTACTTAGACGGATACAAAGAAAACGCCTACAAAGACTTGGCCTGGAAGCACGGCAACATCCACCTTTCAGCCCCGTGCATCTATTCCGAGGTCATGGAGGCCCTGAAGCTGCAGCAAGGACTCTCCTTCCTCAATCTGGGCAGCGGGACAGGATACCTGAGCACAATGGTGGGCCTGATCATTGGTGAGACGCCGACTTTACACGATGAATCCTGTTCTCAGTAGAACAGTACAGTTCCAGTAACGATGGTGTTGATCGCAGTCCTGTTTTTCAGGAATGAGATCTGTCCGAGGGATAAGGATCATTCTTTTTGTCCCCCCTCTGCAGGTCCGTTTGGAGTAAATCATGGCGTGGAGCTCCACAAGGATGTGGTGGAATACGCGAGAGAGAAACTGGACGAGTTCATTAAAAACAGTGACAGCTTTGACAAGTGAGTATGGAAAATAATCAACGAAATTCACACATAGCAAAGTGTTTTATTCCTCTAAAAACATTCCCGGCGCTGACACTGGAGGCCGCTTCCGTAAATGTGAAATAAACATCATGTCTTTTGTGCTTACGGAAAACACCATAACATCCACAATTACACGCGTCTTCCGTCATACACGCCCACATTAATACAATCCTGTGACTTGCAGCTGCACTCCTGTCTGAGAAGATTACCCAACACCTGACCAGTCCGAATCAGCGTTCATCGGGGCTGCCATGAACGCAAGTGTATAATGTAAGCGATGTGTTTCAGGTTTGAATTCTGTGAGCCGCATTTTGTCGTGGGAGACTGTTTAGAGATCTCGTCAGACAGCCATCAGTACGATCGCATCTACTGCGGAGCCGGAGTTCAGAAAGATCACGAGAACTACATGAAGGTCATGCTGAAAATCGGAGGCATCCTGGTCATGCCTATTGAAGATCAGGTGAAAAAAAAAAAAGTTTCATTACTATTAAGATAAGTTCAATTTAACTAATATCATGCCATTCAACTGTACACGCAGATATACAGATCAGCACATTCTAACCCAACATCCATTCCAGTGCCAATACCAAGTGTAATTTGATTTGTAACAAGACCTAATTTGGACATTAGTGTTTGATTTATTTTTTTTTTTTGGACTTTGCAGCTGACTCAGATCACCAGAACCGGTCAGAGCTCTTGGGAGAGCAAGAACATCTTGGCCGTATCCTTTGCGCCTCTTGTCCAGCAAAATCAAGGCAAAGGCAGCAAACCGGACACCGTGATGTTGCGTGAGTTGCAGCCATCTTGCCAACACAACTCAGTATCCGGTTCAGATTTCCAACTCCTTAGATAGCATCTTAATTACTTTTGTAGTTTGGGGGGAATGTATCAGTTTTTCTTCTGCCTCTGTTGGTAGAAACAGAACTAGCAAGGCTGAAAACGTAACCAATGCGTCGTGTTGAGAACTTGAAACACTCACAGACAGGCTCGTGTCCCAGCTTGCTGACTGCTGCGAATTGAAAATAAGTGAGGGGAAAGTGCTTGTTGCCTCCGATGGGAAAACACTGTAGGGTGCAGAGAGGTAAATATTTGCCTCCGAATATAATGGGCAGTTAGTTACATATTTAGGGAATCGGTACAACTCTGCCTTGAAATATCATAGGGGTTTTATTGGTGATATAAGGGTTTGTGTGAAACCCTTGTTTTACAGAAATAACACTGTTACAAAACAAAAATACTTATGAAACATTTACCCAAACAACGCTGGGTGAAACCTGAAAACGCTACTATTGTCGGTCTGTAACAGTATACAGACGTTTACATACCGTCATCGTGGCCATGGACGTCATGGCCGTTCAGTGATCTCTTTGAAATGTTCTTTTTCTGGGGAACATTTATTGGGCAACAATTTAGCAAGTTTCACCTTGTCCGGATGGTTTTGATGGCCATCTGCAAGCTTCTGGCAGAATTCTGGTTGGATATTTGACCACTCTTCTTGGCAATAAAATTTGCACGTTTCCTGCGGACAGACCCGACTTTTAAATGCGGTCCACATATTTTCGATGGAGGTCGGGACTTATTTTAAGCTTTGATTTAACGATCCAGCTTTGATGTGTGTTTGGGGTCGTTGTCCTGCTGGAACACCCGATTGTGTCCAAGTTTCCACCATCTAGTGGATGGTTTGAGGTCATGCTGAAGAATTCTGAGGTTCTTCAGTGTTCTATCCACTTTTTGCAATGCACCAGTTTCACAGGCAGCAAAACAGCATGATGCTACCACCACCATGCTTAACAGCCGGTACAGTGTTCCTCTGTACTGCTGGTTATTGTGGCTCAATCTTGTCTCATCTGACCTCCAGAAGGCTTCTTCCTTGTCCATGTGGTCGGCTGCAAACTTTAGTCGAGCTTGAAGTTGTGGATCTTCTTTCTTGGACGGCGGCCTCTCGGTCCATGGCGATGTAAAGCTCTCTTGACTGTAGGCGGTGTTCCAGCAGCTTCCAGTTCATGGTAGGCCTGTGCTTTGATGGTTCCTGGGTTGTTCCTGATTATCTGAACCATTTTCCTCTCTGCTGATGGTGACCGTTTGGGTCTTCTTCCAGACTTTGGGAAAGGTTGCTCCACCTCCCATTAACTTAAAAGCTTTGGCAGGTAAAAGACATTTCAGCAAGACTGAATAATCTAAGTGGGTGTGTGTATAATTTTGACTCCGTATGTATAAATGTGACCCCGTGTTGATTTCGGAAAACCCAAAATAAAATAAAACTCGGCCACCAAATTCATCCCCAGAAAAAGCACAGTTAAAAATAATCACTGAAAGCTCGATATTGCAGTGACGTTCCTGCCCGTGATGTCTGTATGTAAACGTCTGACCGCAACTGTACGTCAAGGGTTCTCGAACTCTTAGCTGTCAAATAAATTTCCAACTCCAACTGTTAATGTAGTTTATTAATGTTAATGTTAGTTTTTTATTTAGTTGTTGAGGTTTGAATTAAGCACATTTAATTTAACTAAGCAGCTAATAAACTATAAAAACTCCTTAATAAATGGAATAAATTTGAGAGTAATAGGTTATGATTTCCAGCACCTTGCCCCAGTAAAGCATTGGTCTATGTGGCACAGCTCCTCAAGCCTATTGAGTGATGTAAATACGTGATGAATGCATGTCATCCACCAGCGTTGGCTGTTAACAATTGCATCCTTGCATGTGCTGCTCAGCTCCGGTGACGGTGCGGAGTCTGCAGGACCTGGCACGCGTTTACATCCGCCGCACGCTTCGCAGCTTCACCAACGATGAAAACGCGTCCAAGGGGACAGGGCCACGCGTGCCACAAAAGCGCAAACGCAGGCGCTGCCGCCATGTCGGACACCACCGCGTCAACACCTACGTGTTTGTAGGCAACCAGCTGATCCCACAACCCATTGAGAGTGAGGAGGATGAGAAGATCGATGACGAGGACAGCAAAGAGGAAGAGCAGGACAAAGAGATGGAGAAAGACAAAACTGAGCAACCTCAGATCAACTTGTTAAGAAACAAGATCCTGAGCTTGCCTCTGCCTGAGCCGCTCAAAGCCTATCTGCTGTATTACAGAGAGAAATAAGGAAAAGAACCAGCGTTCTGCCTATGATCAAGCAATGCTTTTGTATTGAGGACTCCTCTCTCTCTCTCTCTCTCTCTCTCTCTCTCTCTCTCTCTCTCTCTCTCTCTCTCTCTCTCTCTATAACTCTTAATTACTTTGATAATGTAGCATAATTTAATTTTGTTTCAAGATATCAAACCTATATGGTTGTGCTTTACAGTATGCTATTCAACTGATTTATAATTCTGGTTCTGAACACTGAGGACCTAGCCGGGCACACCAGAACATTTCGAGGTTTCTATGTAGTAGTTTATACTCGGCGTTTGCTATGATATTTCATTCATATTACAACAGAAATCTTTATATTAATTCCGAGCCTGATCAGTTCTAACTGGCACTTTATCCATCTATAATTTGTCGAGGATAAATATCTGCCCCAGGCCGTTTCTACACTTTACATTTTAGTTGATGGTGTGAATTTCTCAGCGTGTATCTTATGGTTGTTATGCACAACGAAATGTGCGTGCATGTTTGAATGCGTTTTTTTTTTTTTTTCTTCTTTCCCTCAGAAGGTCAACCTGAGAGGTACAACATGAAGCGGGCTTCATTGGTTATAACTTGGTCCTTTGGTCCAGTCGTAGATTAAGCTTAGTCTTTGATTAAATCGCACTATTGGTAGAGATTTTCTATTGACGGGTCTTTTTACTCAATGACTTCACTTGATTTTTGTCCTAAAAATCCTCTCAAATCCAGCATTACTACTTTTTTTTTTTTTTTGGTTTGTGTGTGTTCCTCTACTTACCCTGAGGTTTGCCAACATCCCATCAGGTTTGCGGTATACAGTCACGATTTGCAGTATAGCGTGTCCGTGTACACCCACTACATATTTTCCGTTCATTATTTCATTTGTAATATAATGCTCATATTAACTTACCAGTAGATGCGAAGAAGTGTCATGTTATGGAAATTAACAGCTTTAAGATCCTTTTTAAAAAATAATCTGTGAAAAGTCTGTATTTTGTGTATCTGAAAGTACTTTCAGCTTGTAAGTTGTTGGGTTTAAGGTTGCTAGTATTCTTTTGTAGATGAGGAAGCACACTTTTGCGACACAAACGGGGTATACATCATGCACTTATTAACTAATACAGGAGGACAAACGACTCGTAGGAAAAACAAACTATTCATAGGAGACAGTGTTTATAGAAGACAACTATATTCATATAAATTGAGGTAATCTATTCAAATGTTTCAGACTGCGCCAATACGGGACTGTCCCCAATGGATATTTTACCCAACCATCACTTTTCAAAGTCAGGATTTACGTCTATTATCTGCTGGAAGAATGTACAGTATAAACTATATGGGGTGTGAACTCTTTAATAAATCCTAACGTTTGTGAAGATTCATGTCCTAAATTGCTCTCTCTAATTTCATATACTACTAATGGTCTTTTCACAAATGTATGTATTCAATGCACATGTATAGGCAGGTGACGTCTTCTCTTACAAATTATAGCTGTTGAAGTTTTCATTGACTCTTCGTAAGACATGGCTGAAACCAACCAACTAAAATTGTTCATTGTTCAAATAATGTGTAATCGACGTTGAGCTTGCAATATCTCGGAAGTTTATTTAATGTATTTTTTTTGTTGTTGTTGTAAAATTACAAGCTGTTTCCAATCATTTGATGATGACCACTGCATCAACAGTTCTCAATGACACTGTAGGTTCTGCAGCATACGTTTCTGTATGTCATAAGGAAGGTTGCATATATTCTACAGCTAAGTGGGGGATCGCTAGGGCAGTTTATATCGGAACCATTGGAGATTTCCCAGGTGCTTGTTTCCTTGACCAGTACCAGTAGCAAAATCAGCACCATCGTATCCTTTGTTGGATATTTAACCTTACGTTCTACTTTCCTTACATTCCAGATTGCTAGTATGATATTTTCCATAAGAAAAATTGAATTGAATATCCAAGTTGTTATCAAAAAAAATGCACTGGACAAATACACATGTCCGTGTCACTGTACTGTGATCTAGCTGCCAGGCATTGAGTATTCCACCTGCGATGAAACAGTCTGAGGTATAACATTCCCAGGTTTCTCTACTGGAATCACAAATTCCAGATTCCCAAGATACCACACATCAGCTATGCACACTTTCATGGCAGCATCCAAAATCGAAGTGGCTCTGTCTTCTGACGAGATGGCACTCAGTTGAGCCTCATTTGCAAAGGGGTAAAGTGATCTGGTGATTTAGTCCCAGAGCCTCCGTGTCAGGAGTTCGGAAGCTTGTCTGGCTTTAGAGACGGGAATTCCACAGAGTTCCGCAGTAAGATAACTTGCACCATTTGTGCACACCCTGGTCACAACGGCTAACCCAAACAGAAGCGTGTGTCGCCCCAGTGATATGAAGGCAGAGGTATCGCCCATATTCCACAGCAATTACAATGTGGAAACACACCTTTATTCAAATGCGTTCATTCCCTCGGGTCTCCAGACGCCATTCTGTGAACCATGGGTGAAGTGGACAGAACAGCAGTTGTTTTAAGAAGACAGCTAGGTTTTCATAGGGGCAGATTAGAAAATACAATGAACAGAACCTGACTGGGCATTCCAAACCATTCAGGTCTGGACTGTGCTCAAGTATAGCCACTTGGCATTGGTTTGCACCTTTGTGGGTTTGCTGGTGGATGGTGATGAAACCATAAGAGAAACGCACACAATTTCAGCTAAGCTCCGTGCGTTATGTGGCACTTATAGCAAGGCTCTGTTAAGTGTTGTCAAAGATGCTCCAGTCCCACAGAATTTGGAACTTTTTAATTTCCCACAGACCAACTCTATCAAGGCCAGGTAGAATAAGAAGCTCCGCAACGTGCCCTCGATTACAAGTGGTAACAAATGTTCAGCAGTAGCTACTCTACATCGACAGCACTAATGTTGCTGCACGCAAACACAAACCGTGTCTGTTCTAATGACGGCCAATAGGTGTGAGAATTGAATTACCATCCCCCAAGGTGTGCATCTGAACACACCCTTTTGCTGGTGCAGATTTAACAATTGCAAAATTAGCAAGAGGCAAAAGATAAGCTTTCTATGCTTAACATCTTGAACCCAATTCCTCCTTTGCGATATGAACATGGCATACAGGACAAATGTTACGTGGAAGGGACCTTTTACAGGTTGACCACATGGGGTCACGGTCACAAGGTGACCTATTGGTTTATCATACCCAGCAAGGAAACAAGTGCAGTGGAAGACTCCATTATTCTGGGGGGGAAAAACCACCTTGACGGTCCGAAGCGTATGGTTTTTAAGCAAATACATTCAATGTAAGCATTTTTTAAGAGTATTGGATTTTTGTGATCCTTTTCTCTTTTGTTATAGGGTTTATTCAGAATTGCGTGCCAGCACATCAGATTTTTCAAGGCTCTCTTATTAAAATCTTTTTTTCAAGTGCAACATTGACTGTAATCTGATGGTCTGTTCACAACCATCTTCTCAATAAAAAAAATATATACTATATCCAAACATCCTGGTGAATTTTATACAGGAGCTGTTAGAAAAGTACGTTTCATTGAATTCAAGAATTATTGGCACTCTTGTAATGACCGGTGAGAAGTTTATGAAAAAAATGTCTTTGTGGTTGTTCCCTTGCTGAAATAAAAATGAGACAAATTTCATTGAGGTAAATTTGTTAAAAGAAAATCTACTGGCAATGTGTCATTTTTAACAAAATCACATTGCATCCTGAGGTCTTCTCGTGGACCAAGGTTCCAGTCCGGGTTAGGTCAGTTTGACTGGGATGGCCATGTCGAAAGCTTGATTCTGTGGTCATTGAACCATTTGGGTGTGAATTTGTTGTCTTGCTGGAAGGTCCGATGCAATCGAAGTATAACTTCTTGGCAGAGGTAACTCGATTTTCAGTTAAATCTCCTGGAACGTCATGGAGTCCATGATGCCGCATAACCAAACAAGGTTCTGAGTGTTTTTGGAGGGGAAAAAAACCCTGCTCCCTATAACATTACAACAAATTTAACAGCGGGGATCGGGTTCCCCCTTTACCCTGCACACGCACCTTACGAGCTATATTTTTGTCTCGCGCTGCAGAACCCAGTTTAGCAAACTTCACTCTCGTATGTTTGTGGGTGGATGGAAAATTGTAGATTTCTAGATTTGGTGACCCCACACTGCTCTCAATTCTCAAAGCATGATCTCTGTAAAAAAAAAACATTTCTTTTCTAAGCATCTTCCACACTCTCAATGGAAGCAAGCTGCGGTCGCATGCAGTTAATAAGAAGGTCTAAGTGTATAAAAATAAGCTTTTTTAATTCAATAAAAATTTTGAATCCATATATTTTCAGTGTGCCTAAGTAGCCACCAAATTACTTCCATATCCTTTACATGGGTAACATCATCAGTGGTGTCAATAATTTGGTAGATTATCATTCGCAAACCAGATTCCTGTGCAGCATATGACTCGTCAACACCATAAGTAAAAATGTAACGCATATGGGTATGATGTTGACGACATCCAAAAAGCTTCACTTCTACAAAGCAAATCTGTTATACTATTTTATGGGAAAAGAAATCAAATTTTATCAAGTATACATCTTTATTAAAACAATCAGCAGTTGGCAAAAATAAAAGGTTCCGTTTAAAACTCGCCGTCAGAAGACCGGCACTCTTTCGGTGATGCGTCAAAATATTTTCAAGCATAGATACGCCTGAAATTCCTTTGCCGTCATTTTTTAGTCTTTAGCAACACCTCGACAAAGTGCTAAGTCCAGTCTTCAATATTCCACCAAATGTTTCATCCAACACACCCACCAAAAAAAAAAAAAAAGTAGTTTCACTTGGGAAAATTCCTGGACTAAAGTGCATTTCAATGATAAGGTACTGAATATTAGATTTTTTTTTTTTTTTCTGAGCATCTCACTGAAGAAAGAAACAGCAAACCCATAGTACTGAAATAAAAAAAAAAAGTCGCACTCTAAACTACGTTTACTCCTACTGTTTCTCAGGCTAACAAAGAACTAAAACACAGAAAATCATTTGTGTGGAGATCCAATGCTTTGGGCTACGCTACATACTCTGCTTGTCTTATTAAATTCTTGTTTACTTCTTATAATAGCATCATGCTCTAAATGACAAATCATAAGGACAAGAACCGGTATGTACAGAGCATTATTGTAAAATTCGATAGAGGCGTTGTACATTTGGGTTACAGTACTCTGTATTTCAGGTAAATGATAGGAAATTATTATTCAGGAGTCCTTTGAATCCGTCCTGTCTAATATGATTGTGTACAAACCAAGCTTTGTAAATACGTGAAGCAAAATACAGCCTCTCTTATACGTTCTTGAACTGGAACAATAATAATTAATAATAAAATAAAATTAATAAAATTGAACTGGAAGGGAAAATGAATATAATTTGCACAATTATTTGGAACTAAAAACCATTGCGTAACTATTCACCCCTAAATTAGTTCAGGCGCAACCCGTCGCCATCAGAAGTCGCAACCTGTGAAGGAGCTTCGCATTTGTGAAAGTCATGTGATTTCAGAACAAATTCCTGGAAATGAAACATTGCTCATCATCCTGAGAACACCATCGCCTACAGTGAAGCATGCTGGTGGGAGCATCACGTGGTGGGATGGCTTTTATGTCAGAATTTTTGAGTGGGCAAAAATATTCACATGTGCAAAGCTGATAAGGATGCATCATTCATCCCCAGGGGTGAATATTTACTCAACCAGCAGATGTTTGCTTTCTTTGTTTAATAAAAAAAAAAAAATTCACCTTCTAGGTGAATGAGAGATCCTGCAATATCGTTCAAAGGGGTGAATACTTATGCACGGCACTGTAGTTATCAAAGTAATCGAACGTGTTGCTATATTTGTGTTATCACTGAGTACACTTGATGGTGCCTCGTATTCAAAATTCACTCAAAGGGGTTAAGAGAAAGTTGTAAAAGCACACGCTGTGAGGAAATGCCAACCGAACACTCACATACACACCGCCACTCCATATTCAAAATATATCACACCTGACTTATTTCTGTCTTTGGCCCAATATAAGCAGGCTTTCTCATGTTGTCCAATAAGGAAATGAGTCACGGCTGCTAAAATTCCTCTGCCGCCGTCGCAGGCTGTCTCTTATTTTTAAATCCGGAGCTGGAAATGTCAAGAGTCGTTCAACTCAAGTACTTCAACCTGGCAGCTTGGCCCTGGGAGTTGACTGAGGTCAGCGTGGGCAGCGCTGTAGCTGCTGCGGAAGTCGGACTGCCCACAAACATTGGATCCAGACATGCCACCTTGGCAGCGAAAAACGCATGGATGCAGTGCAGAACGGCAAAAAGGTTGGAGAATTCCAGCTCCTGACCAAAAGAAAAAGAAAACAGCAAAGTATCACATTGCAATTTATATTTCTATATAGCGGTTTTCCTTGTACTCGTTAATAGTATTAAACATTGGCCTGCGATAAATATTTTACGGCAATAATTACGTTCATCGACGGAACCTGACCGCCGAAAAAAACAGTTACGTTTAACGTCTACTAAACAAGTTTCTCTCATCGGTCCTGTTACAGCGCTAAAAAACACTCGTCCGCTCACCTTTTTCTCTCTCTCTTGAAGTTTAATAAACCAAAAAGAAATAAATAAATTTACGCCGGCTGTCATGGTGCCAACGCATAAACTCCTCGGAGAAAACATCTTCGATCATGGTTTCACATTAATCCACAGCGCACAAGATTCATTAACATTCATGATCAATTCTAATTCCCTTCTGTTTAACCGGAGCTGCTCTATGGAGAGCGCTAATTTTCTGAGGTAGATTATCTGTCTAATTAAAGCAACATCAATTACCTTTGCTTCGATGAGCTTCGTGTCTGGGTTCTGGAAGAGGAACTTGATTTTGCTCTTGCCGTCGTCGGAGGATCCTTTGAGCTGGGAGAATTTGTACCGCCACAGCACGACCTACAGAGGGCAATATGTTTAACTTAATCACTGCGTACTGCATCGTAATACATCACTGGCTTACGCAGCTTTGCAATAGGTCTGAAATAAAACGCCTGGCGTGATGAAGCGGAGTTACCGCCATGAAGCTGATTCTTTTCCAATAACAGAAAGTGTTTTATTCCTCTCATACCACAGAAATTTGCAATGGTAACATTTTTAATAAATGACAAAAGACACATTTTCTATCCATTTGTAGCTGTGTTTAGTGTTGTGGGATGTGCCATGAAACAGGTTAGTTCCTGTGTCACAGCAGCTATAAACAGTTCTCTTGATCTCATGAAATCAATAAGATAAAAACTGTAGCTGAAAAACCACAGATGTCTGTTGGAATACTTCATATTCCAGCTTTATTGCTGACTGTTACTAAGCACTGACACTAGAGGATCCTGCCGAAGTTACTACAAAAACTAAAATTTATTAAAACAAGCACTATACAAAGTCGGAAGAGAATATGACTCAGAGAATATATAATATTTAGAATATTAATATGTATATATATATATATATATATATATATATATATATATAAGTATTTAAATATATATAAGTATATGATATCAGATCTGTATTTAGTACTTTCTAATCTTGCCTCTATACAACCACAATGGATTTGAAATAAACCCATCAAGATGTGATTGAAGTGTAGACGTTCAGCTTTAATTCAATGTGTTATAATAAAAATATTGCATAAACCATTTAGGAACTACAGCCATTTTCTTCACAGTCCCTCCAAGTTAACAGGCCCTTGGATACAAGTCCTTCTCAGTCAACGACTGCCTGAACCCATGGACATCACAAAATGCGGAGTTTCCTCCTTTACTGCAGCCACCTTCAGTTGCTGCTTGTTTGTGGGTCTTTCTGCCTTCAGTTTTGTCTTCAGTAAGTGAAAAGCATGCTCTGACCTGTGTCGGCCATTTAAGAACATTTCTTTTATTTGTCTTATGAAGCTCTTGGGTTGCTTTCACAGTATGTTTTGGGAACTTATCCATCTGTACTGTGAAGTGCTGTCCTCTCAATTTTGCAGCATTTGACTGAATCTGAGCAGAAAGTATAGCTCTGTACACTTCAGAATTCATCCT
The DNA here is from genome assembly GCA_030068355.1 of Notoglanidium maculatum. Classification (NCBI taxonomy): domain Eukaryota; kingdom Metazoa; phylum Chordata; class Actinopteri; order Siluriformes; family Auchenoglanididae; genus Notoglanidium; species Notoglanidium maculatum. The sequence continues at coordinate 1,794,154 of JAQQZX010000033.1, read as the reverse complement.
GCTACTTCCATCAGCAGACACATCATCAATAAACACCAGCCACCCAGTTCCATTGGCAGCCACAAAATGCCCATGTCCACCATGTTTGACAGATGATGTGATATGATTTGTATCATGAGCCCCTCCTCTCTTTCTCCGTTCTCTTCTCGTCCCGTCATTCTTGTACGAGTTAATCATGGTTTCCTCTATTAAAAGGATCTTCGTCCAGAACTTGGCAGGCTTTCTAGCAAAGTCTTTCTGTTCTTGAGTGTTATCAGTGGATTGCATCTTGAGGTAAATCCTCTGTATTTCCACACATGAAGATTATAGACTTTGACATTGATACATCTACCTTCTCGAGAGTCTTTTTGACTTGGCTAGATGTTTCGAAGGGGTCTGTGTTCAACAAAGAAAACAATTCTACAATCATCCATTTTACTTGCCTTCCATGGTCTTCCAGGCCTTTTGGGGTTGCTGAGCTCACCAGTGCATTAGTTCTTCTTAAGACTGTACGAAATTGTTGATTTGGTCACTTCTAAAGATTATGCTATATCTCTGAGAGGTCTGCTTTGATTTTTCATCGACACGGCTTTGGGCTGCATATTGAGCGTTCCCGTGAACAGCTGCGAAATGCAAATTCATCGCATGGAATTAACCTCCGGACCTTAATTTGTCAAGAAATAAGCAGGAAACAAGCCAAACTTGGGCATGCTTATTGGTCAATTGTACAGTTACTAATCATCTCTATATTTTTGCAAAATATTTATTGCCAAATACAAAGTACTCTTTGCACAACATCACAAAATATTCACATTGTATATGATATAATGCGAATCCTAAAGTAGGAATCCTACTTCCACGTGTAATCACTGTGTGAAATGTTTTCCAAATATATGAATCTGCACCAACTCACCTTGGATGCTGCGTCAAAGCAGACGAAGCCCGAGCTGAAGTCTATTGTAAGCCCCATCAGGTGGCTCTCTGTGATACAGGCGTACGTTTTACTCTGAAAAACAAGACGCTTATTGTTAGGGGAAGTGAAAAAAGGAAATGTATTTATTTTATTTCTCTTAAGAGCTACTAGGTCCTTTTATTTTTTTCCCCCTTCTGGACTGTTCTTGGTCGAGTCGTAGATGTGTTAGCATCCTTCTCTGGTTACACTGGTGTTGTAAATGGAGATGTGTTTACCTGTATTCTTTCCACCTCGAGAAAGGTGGCCATCTGGAAGGCTTTCTCCCAGAGCAGGAGATCACTCTCCAGCTCCACGCTGAATATGGCGTCCTCGCCCGTGTCCATCTGCACGCTGAAACACTGCCGCCGCTTGTCCGGCAGCTCGCTGTCCTGAAATACAGGAAGTAAATATGGCTCCAGGCTCCATTCTGACAACTGTCTGGAAGTAAGACATGACTACAAGGCTCAGGCTCAGCTTTAACTCGAGTATATTTACATTAACTATGTATGGGTTAAAAAATGTAATTCCTTGGACACATCGTGATCTTTGCAGCATATGTTTCAATTTCCCCTTCATTCGTAACCTAGATTGAATCTTATAATAGCACAGTCACAATACTACAGTTATTTTTTCTTTGTCTCAGTTGATTGATCACCGATGTTACCTTAAGGATCTTGCACATGATTTCAAAGACAGTAAAGCTCTGTTCAGCTCTGGTCCAGTCCCAGGTCGTTACCTAGAAGATTTAAATGCACAGCCAAGATCAGTATTTCTTTTTATACGTTTTTCAATCCTGAAGATTTTTTGTTCTTCAGCCTTATTAGGTTTGTTAGCTTGAGTGTTGACTTATCAATCCTAAACTGCATAAAGGAAATTATTATCCAGCATCTTTATTTTGTAAATTAGGTTTTCACTGGACGTTCAGACTAATAAAATATCATTGAAAATGTATAGGGAAAAAAAGGCACTTTAATCAGGAACTTATCCGACAGTGGCCTGGTCCAAATATCCGAATAATTCTCACTGACTTGGTGAGACGTCCTGCTGACTATACTCGGATGTTCCTCTTAAACAGAATTAAATGAAATCTAATGTATACCTCTTGAAGAAGAAGGTAATGCAATTCACTCAGAAATTACTCGGCCGCTCTATAAGGAGGAAATGAGGTCACGAACCTCAGTGAGCATTAAAAGCCACAGTTTAATAAAAAATGTCCAACATTACTAAAGCTGCAGTCCGGATAATCTTGCTGAATCCTGTATTGCGCCCTTTAAAAGTAATTGCCGACAGTGTATGGAGATGAGAGTTGATTAAACAGAGTTTAATGGATTTCCCAACACTTGTACGGTGAACAAAAAGCCAAACAATAGTAGCGGAGATTGTGTTGGTGCTACCACATATGAAACATAATACGGGGTAAATTTGCAACGATCAGCTTAAAAAGGGAAAACAAAAATGACAACTGTTATTACGATATGATGAGTTAGCGATGATGTGGTAAATAACAGCAAGAGCTAAGTGATGAGCGGAAGGTGATATAAAAACTAACACACAAGAGTAATTGCTCACCGGAGGTGCTGAGAATTTGAAAAGAGATGAACCCCTTAATGCCAGGAACTTTGGAGTGTACATGTGGTCCTGAACAGAGTCCTGCTCCTTCTCATCCACCCATCCCATATAAATAATCTGGAAGACAAACAGACATGGAAAAATGGACACATTTTTAAAGCTATCTGCTATTGTTGCTACTCTAGACTACAGACTCCTGTTTTTTGTTTTTTTTTAACGAAAGAGGTTTCGGTACACTATAATGAAGTTCTTATGACAAAAAGAAAGTGCCTCCTGATACCTGGTGTAATTTAAATAAGGTAGGATATATATATATACACTACCCGTCAAAAGTTTGGACACCCCTACTCTTTTTCATAGGTTTTTCTTAATTTTTTTTGCTTTCTACGTTGTAAAACATTACTGAATACATCAAAACTA
>JAQQZX010000033.1:1775787-1790325 GCA_030068355.1 Notoglanidium maculatum | reverse complement strand
AAAGAGAAACAACAGTCCATCATTATCCAGTCTCTTTTAAAGTCATAAAAATAAAGAAAAACATTGAATTAGAAGGTTCGTCCAAACGTTTGACCGGTAGTGTAAGAATAAAAGATTTTTAAAGATTCCTTTTTAAAAAACCAACATACAACATCCAAATTGTATATATTCAATCGCTAACTGCTCAAAAAGCTACCAAGTTAACTAACCATTACTTTTATTGTTCGCTAGCATCTTTAGGATTAGCAGTTAGCATCTTTAAGTTTCAGCTTAAGCTAGCTTGAACGATTAGCACGCATGTCTGAAGTACCACGATTATTGTAATGGTATGGAATGTCTTTCATCAGCTCTGACAGTGTTTATGTTGCTATATTTTGCATGATGTTACATACTGGAGGTAGTAATGATTGTTGATTTTGGGATTTCAGCTAGAGCTTAGCTAGCAACTATTCATGAAACATGCCGGGTAAGTAATAATGGTAGAAAATTTTCAGGTACTTAAATATTGACCTATAATGCTGTCTTGTTCAGCAGAGGTAGAGACATATGAAAGCATTACCTGCTGATTTACAGGAAAGTTTCTGTTAATCTTCTTCACCTGCAACAAAAAGTTTCAACATAGCATAATCGAGACTCAATCCAACTGAATTTCTACTGGGAATTGAACTTAGAACCATCTGCTTACTAGCACAGCTTAGAATTCATGCCTTGGTGTATTAATATAAAGATGACTATATGTAAAAATCAATCATCTATAAATGTACATTGACTGAGAATCAGAGGCTCAAGTAGTATCTATCTCTCAGAAGGAATTTCTAGAACAGCAGCTCCGACCCATTCAAACGCGTTATTGTTTCAATATCGACCCATTCACAGATGGACAATGGACATATCCTAAAACAAATGCTAAACGTATTAAGAAATGTGTTTAAAAAGAAAAACTTATGTGTTTGTTGAAAGGAGACGTTTAGGAGTCTCCGGTGTCAGCACTTTATAGGTTTTCCATTGCTGAATGATTTGCGTTTACGGTTTTCCTATTAAAGGTGGCTGGTGAGAGGACGACTCTGTATGAAAAACGGGAATTTACTTATTTCGTGAACATTCCCCAATATTAAATGTGCTGTCATGGGAAAATAATGACATTCGGATGGTTATAGTAACTTCCAGTTGAGTTATTCCTTATTTGGTGCTCTAAAAAAAACACAACACTTGGATAAGTACAATACGTGGTACAGTGTATATTGCAATGGTGGGATTCTTTTTTTTCTTCAAAAAATGCACCCTTTTCAAACAGCCCGTAAGGTTACAGCAGGTTGACCTCCAGTTGATCTAAAACCGCAAGCGTTATGAAAAACTCTTCCGGATCGATTGAATCAGAGCAGCAGCTACGTTCATTATTAGACACAATCTGAAATCTCAGCTGTAATAGGAAAGGAAATGCACATCAGCTTTCATAATATGACCTTTGTAATATCTCACACCAATTATCCAGAACCTAGATAACCGCCTTTTCTTGCAAACAGATCTCAGCGGTTTCTGTCACACGCCTCCAGGCTTTAGTTATCAGTCACTTGCTTCGTCACTTTCATTAAACCTGCTGCTTCTTATCCCTAAAGAAATCACCTAGGCATCTGAGTTTGTGTGAAATAACATTTCCTGGAATTTCTGACTGGCTAAAGTGAAAAGATTTATGATGTAGCTTGGATGTTATTCCAAGGTCTTCATTTTGAAAATATTATCATAAAATAAAAGGGCACGATGAGGATTTCAATGAATTAAGTGTGGTGACATCTCACAGCTCCAAAGTACTGATTCCACTCTGACCTCGCGTTACGGTCTGTCCAGAGTTCTCCCCGGGGCTGTGTGGGTTTCCTCTGGGTTCTCTGGTTTCCTTCTATCACCCAAAAAACATGCCAATAGGTGGACTAGCTTTAAAAAAAAAAAATCACAACCTACACAATCACAACAATCCTGCCTCATGCCTAGTGTTGCCAGATCCGCTGCGACCCTGCCCAGGATGAAGTGCTTATTCAAGATGAACGAGTGAGTGTTATATGTTTTTGGTTTTTTCTTTGCAAAATTCCTCAAGCTTTCCAGTACAGCGTAATGGAAATTTTCCTAATCTACCAAACTGGGTTAGCTGAGAAAATGATCATGTGTCAGCCACGTAATGCAGGTGTAGGATGAAGAGCTGCAGTTAACGTTCACATCAAGCATCAGAATGTGGAAAAATCTTAATGACTTTGACCATGACACGGTTTGAGTATTTCCTAAACCGCTGGGAATTTCACACATAACAGTCTCTAGAGTTTAAACAGATTGTTGCGGAAAGCAAAACGCATCCAGCGAGAGGCAATTCTGTAGGTTGGAAATGCCTCAACGATGAGAGAGATCAGATCGGAAAATCCAATTTTCAAATGTCCAGTTTGGGTGAGTGTGTTCCCACTGTGGCATCAGAGTCGTCTTCTCGACTTACAGCACCCCAATATGGCCTTCTGTTGTTGTAGGTTTGAAGCTGTATGTCGTGCCTTATGAGCTGCTTTTCTGCTCAGCACAGTTGTAAAGAGTGCTTATTTGCGTTACGATACCCTCCCTGTCAGCTCGAACCAGCCTTGCCATTTTCCTATTCTCTAATGAAATATAGGAATCGCAATCTTTTGAGCGCCGCCTGAGTGTTGGACGAATTACAAGTGTTACAGAGCTTTGATAAATTCTCAGCTTTTTGAAGAGTGTGAAACTAATCATTTTAGCAAACATAACACTAAGCCAACAATATCATAAAATCTGTCCCTCTAAACTGTGCTGGAAAGCTGCCATGAAGCTCAGAGCACTATCAGCTCTCCGAGTACGCTCTAATAGACTTGGCATTGTGGCTGACAATGCACAGAGTAGCAGATTATTGCATAAATTGTAGAAATAGAGAGTGACTATAGTTGCAACATGACAGCGAGCATCAAGGTGGAAAAATAAAAATGTCCCATGTAACGTTATATTACGAAACCAACACAAAGACATACATTTCCAGACGCCAATAAATACATAAACGCACATAGAGCTTAATTTACCAAACTGCATTTTTGCAATGCAGCCAATGATGTCTCTTTCACACACACACTTAAAAGATTATTGTTTATAGATAAAATAACCAAAAAGTGAATTTAATCCATTTTAAAGTGAAGCACTCTGGATAATTTTTTCGAACCCATTGTATACTAACCGGCTATAAACTTAATCGGCATTTCATAAAAAAAAGAAAAAGCATAAAAGCAGCTGAAATACGTACATTGTGCTTTGTGAGAGCAGATATATTGGATGCTATTGCTTGAAGCCAGTCCGTGCACTCTTCTGCGCTAGGACACTGAATTATCCCACTGCAAACTCCATCCACTGCAATGACCTGAAACGCATTTTGCCTGAGGAGATTAAAAAAAATACAGATTAAAAACGTTAACTAAATTTAACCATCCCTTAGTGTCTAGTGTAATTACATTTCCAATTTCAGCACTTTTAATTATCGTGAGAGCTTCGTTCCATGTCGGGGTGTAAAGAAATCTAGCATCCAAGTGCACTTTGAGGCACCACATACTCCCTTAGGGAACAACATTAAAAGTTGTGGAAAGTCGAAAGCTGGGTGAAAGCAATAAAACATAAAGCCAGAGAAGATATTGCAGCAGCTCACAAACAGACCTACGAATACACACGGACAAATCTTCTGGAATTTTCCAGCTGGCTCACCTGCAGACATCAGAGCCGGGGATGTACCGAGAGAGACGAGCGTGGAGGAGCGGGATGAGTCGTAGATCCACCCATCGCTTCTCCCAGCGTAGCGCTGGGGACATAGGCCAAGACGAGCAAGACAAGGTATCCTGAGAGGATGAAAGAGAAAAGGGTTTTTGTTTCGTATTGGAGTGATTAATAATGACTAGCAGAAGTAGACGAATGTGGAGTTAACAGATTTAATGGAATAAATAGAGTGGGGAAAAGTGAGATTCAGTGTAATTAATCAGATATTTCTCATATAATGTAAAAAAATTCGCAAAACGTTACTTGTTTTGTAATGCGATATTAAGGTTATATATTACATAACTTATGGGCAGCTCAAGCAATACACCAGTGTTTGGAGATTTTGAGGTGGCGGCTAGGGTATTCCAGATGCTTGGGGAAGGTGAAGGCCTTCGTCCAAAACGTCAAACTGCTACTACTCACGCTACGTCATAGGGCAGCAAATCAAACTTAGAGGAAAGCGCTATCTACCCTCTTCCGCATACACGACCTCATGGACGCCCATGACTGGTTACTGTCGCTGTGATTGACAATAGAGAGAAAGTAGCGCTGTCTCTACCACCCAGACAGTATGGCCAGTTTTGCTCTCTTGGACTCCCAACACCAGGGTAAATGCTTTTGCATTGGCTCACTCGGAAACCAGAGGTTAATGATTTTAACGCTATAATACGCACCGTATTGTTAGGGTGATAGTTCAGATGTAGGCCACTGTCGCACAGTGGAGATGATGTCCCACTGCTCTGGTCACTTGGCACACCTAAGGGGAAAATACAGATCATGTCAGAAGTTTCAAAAGCAGGTTTCATGGTTCACACAAATCTAATGACCCCAGCAAGCAAATTCTGGAGCATCTCTGAAAATCATGGCTGATTTTCACAGCAACACTACAAGTGTACACGCGCATGTGAAGGAAATCATACATGTGCAGTCTTCACAGAGCGGCAGCTTTAAAAAGGAAGGAGTCCTTTTCAGGAAAGACACGGTCAGAGTCACTTCTTCCCCAGCGTTCCGGAGAACCTGAACCTGAAGAAGAGACTATATTGTCACTTCAAGAACCTTATCTATAATGCTAGAATTGCTTTATTTAAAGGTAGTTTTTAAAAGGTACACTTACAACTTCTTCATGGCGATAACTTCTGACATTTATCCCATTTATCTAGAGACAATACATCATCATTTTAAGTCAAGCCATCAAAAAGGATTTACATGTCCATTATTCCATTATTATCCATTATTAGTTTTGCATGACCTGTGCACACCAACCATAATCCTTCAATTCAAGCGTTCTTTATTGAGTATACAAAAGAAGTGTTCAAAAGTTAAGCTACCATTTTGGGTTTTAATTTGGCAACATCTGCACCACTGAGCTGTATACTCACCTGGAGAATCCCGTCCCCTATGAACAGAAGACCAGAGAGCTCGGCTGCGGAAATAGACGAAGATCAACTGGCAGTTAAACAGCCAAACAACAGACACAAACTTTCCAACGGTGGTGGTACAGGCATGTTAAATAACTTACCCTTCTGTTCTTTTGATATTTTCGAAATCACAATCGGGATCTTGTGTTCCGCACCACCCTGTGAAAGAGTGTCATATTTATTTCACGTCGATACGTACCAGTGGCTTCGGCTCGTGTTACGTACAACAGGATGCGAATGAATGCAAATTACCTTTATACTCAAACCAAATCCTCCGATTGTCTGCCGTCGTATTGTTACAGTTCTTTCCTGCAAAAAATTCATGACAATTAATGTGATCTACTGAAATGACTGGTCCAATCAGCGAAAAAGTCCTTAACAAAACCTACACTCGAGTAGAACGGTTCCCCAGAAACGCAAATAACGTCTTGCTCTTGAATGGTTAGAATGTCTTTAGACAAGTGCAGTCGGATACTGAAGGGCTCTTCGTTACCATCTTGCAGTAGATAAATCCCCGTCTTTGTCTGCAGGCGAGCAAGCAAGAGAAACACGAGACAGCTGTCATTTTCACGACGAATTAAAAGCCAAAAATCTAAACTGTCCCAAGGAACGCATATGTTCCCGTTTCTCGTTTCCACCTTCCTCAATTCTGCATCCTCTCATTAAAGTAAGGTTTGTTTCGAATGTGACTTGCATTGGATCGCTCGACAAAATGTGCATCTATTTTCATATGTTTGGAAAAAGATACAGTGAAATCACTTCAGGTATGTTATTACATTACTTATTCATTTTGATGTCTAAAAATACAAAATAAACGGCATTGTTTCTTGTGCGACAAATTGTTGGTTCAATTTCGTTCGTTAGTGAAATGTGCTCATTTTCAAGTCAAAACTTTTCTAATTGCTAGCATTGCTTTGTTGCTAGGTATGGGTGATAAAAAAAATGGGTGCCATGAAAGTGACAACATGCCTGAAATAACCAAAACTCATTCAATTTTTACCTCTTCTTTTGAGGTCTTGAAATCCATGTGCCAATGTCAGGGGGAATACACTTGAAAGAAAACGAAATGAATCAGTTACCTACTTTAATTCAGAGATGACTGTACATTATCCTGAATACACCATATATATTCCTAGGAATCAGTCCTGATGCCCTTTAAAAAGTCAATAAGTGTTTTAAAAGTAAAGCTAGACTTTTGGTACTAAATACATATACTGGAATCAGACTTTTTGTGTAGTGTTTTGAATGATAGCAGCTTTACAGAAATCCAGATTAAATTCCTAGCAATCAAACTGGGTGACAGCAGACAGTGGAATTCATGCCATTCTGATGGCAAGCCATTCTGACTCCCAGTTCACAAAACTCATCACTTTGAATAATTCAAATGTACTCGGGACTCATCTAATCACGGTAAGCTTCAGATTCCAAACTTACCTCCACAGAAAGATCCGCAGCACGGTGAGCATGGATTTTACTCCATTAGGCATAACGTGTTGGGACTCACATAATGCGATATATGCTGGTTCTTGGGCTAGGCTGACAGTGAATTTTTACATGTCTTTCAGCCTTCCCGGTAACTGCTGGGGACACAAGAAATATCATTTCAACTTTTGATCTCAGAAATCCTGCAGAATCCTGGGTACACTTACAGTACAGATAGTGATTTCTGTTTGGGGTGGTTATCTGTGCTTCTTTTTAAATTATCTTGCAGTTCAAGAATTCAGACAGAAAAATAGACGCCAGGAGAATGAGCATGTACAAGTGGTATTCCGTGTTGGGTGTTCACGGCTCAAGCTCCATCAGTTTTGGGTCTGTTTTCCAGCTGTTGGTCCAGGAGCTTGGCTGACGTACAAGGATATTTTAACCCGGAAACTAGCTCCATGGCGCCAATGGTGGTGTACCAGGTAGCGTTGCTAAGTTACAGCTCCAGGGTCCTCAGTTTGATCCTGATCTGTGTGGTGTTATGCATGTTCTCCAACATGTCCACATGGATTTCCTGCAGATTCTCTGGTTTCTTTGCACTTCCTGATATCATGTCAGTAGGTGAACTGGCTATGCTAAATGTGGAGGAAAATATGAATGTGTTTCCATGGTGCCCTGGGTTCCCAGGATACGCTCCGTGACTCTGACCAGGATAGAGCGCTAGCTGCATCTACCAGCATATTGATGACTTGATCATTGACAAAATCATTCAAAAGAAACACCCCCAAGCAAAATTCTGATTTGATAAAGACCTCAGTTTATCCCAGGAGTTATCACACGCATCCAAGCATTCGTACAACCATAGATACATATGTACCTCGCGATCTCCGTGCTGTGACCCTCGTAAAGAGCTCTACACTGCGTTTAACAACTGTTCATTGATTATGAGTGCAAAACTGTCTGCTTAGTTGTTTGTTGATCAGCTGTGTATCACTGCATCGTTGGTCCTGGTATTTAAGAGCTAACAAATGGTAGTGCTGTTCAAAGAGTAGTTGCTGTTATTCTACACTTCTGTCTCTCAGCCATATGGCCTAAGGGGTTGAATAAATCAATCACATCCTCTCGCAGTGAGAGTGCGAAAATCAATCAGTGCATTATTAAGAGGGGAGAACGCACTGGCGAGTATCACAACCTGGCAGAACACAAGAGGGACACAGGTGTGGATGTGGGAACATTTTACTTTCAATAAATGAAGAAAAATTGCTTTTTAACTGGATAAAGGAGATTGAGAGCACTCTCCAGGTAGGGCTGGAATGATATGGCATATCCTTCAGTGTAAGGCACTTGATTCCTTACATTATGCATATCAAACAATACTCGGAACAGGCTGCATAATAAATTAGACTGTTCTTTATAAAGTACCGCTAATATCACATGAGGTGTGATGAAGCCCGCACTTCCTTCTTATAAAAACCTGAACCTTTTGACAAACGCTATTGAAAAGCTAACTGCAGTGTCAATGTTATGTTTGGTCGATTTGTCTCCCCCTTGTGGTGGGTTTGCAAGTGCTGTTGGCAAACGCTTCTGTAATTGGAAGACGACCTACACCTGGGCTGGCCTATTAAAGACCTGCAGTTCCTCACGCTTTTAGCTTTGTTTGGGTCTTGGTTTGCTGCACGCTAACACCTGCATGCTATTCGTGGTGTGCATGCTATTCGAGTGTATGGCTAGTTAGCCTTTGTTTCTGTTGTATCTTTTTCAGTGGTAGACTGGCAGCATTTGATTTCATTTTGTTGTAGCTTTCATCTAGTCCGACCTCCAGTTGCTGGGCGGTGTGGACCTTCCCCTTTTGCTATGTTTTTGATTTGCTGGCCAGTTTTCCTGAAGGTTTTTTTTGGTTGTTGTTGTTGCTATAAGTTTTGGCCTCTTCCTTTTGGGCTTTGCTAATTTTAGCCTTGGTGTGGTACTCTGTTGAAGAAGAAGAAGAAGCCTTTATCTGTCTCGTATACATTACAGCACAGTGAAAGTCTTCTCTTTGCATAAGTTGGGGTCTGAGTGCGTGGTCTGGCACCCCTGGAGCAGAACAGGCTAAAGGCCTTACTAATGGGCCCAACAGTGGCCTTGAAGTTGCGACTGCTGCCCAGTTGGTGTGTAACATAGAATACTGAAATGAAATACTAACTTAACTGCTCAGATCCAAGCGAAAGCCTTAAAAGTAAGTGGATGGGCCAAAAAGCTGGACGATCATCCAATCTGAAGCTCTTTAAACATGGACTTCACTTATAGAAAGGCAAAGAACCCAAGCAAAAAACAGAAACCGACAATGGCCAACAAAGTTAATTCTAACTTTAATGCATGTAAAATACATAATTCTTCAGACCATATGTTACCCGTGTCCGTGTTAAGCCTTATAAAACTCATCACGCAGAAGTAAGTCCTGCATTTATATAAATTAATATTTCAGAATGACCTGCTGTTTTAAACCAGGTCAAGGCTATTCAAAGGCAACAACAGAGTGCTGAAGAGTGACTGGGATGTAAATGAGTCGAGGCCTGACCTACTGTGATGACTTACAAGGATGTGTTTTGCGAAAAAGAGTAACCGTGCCAGAGCGAATCAAAAAGAAACAAATCACCCGCCCTTTATTATGCCAGTGGATGTGGATAAATAATAGCGCCAGCTAAGTAGAGGCCACCAATAAAACAAGTGGCAAAATGATTGGGGAAAAACTAGAATGACGTTTGATTATGGTTTGCCTGCTGCTCACCAGCTAGCGCGCTCACCTCCCATTGGTAAAGGAAGTCAAATTAAAAATGCAATGAATCGTGTTGACAAGAGATTAACGGGCACTTATTAGCCAACATAATAAGAAGCAGTGAGGCGGGGATGCTTGTCTTTGATGAGCACTGTTATGAATATTTATACAGACCCCGGTGTGTGCGCGTGTGTTGGATGAATGTGCATCAAGGAAAATGAGATAGCATACATTACCTATCGTTGTGGCCCTAAATATCTATAAAACTCCCGCAGGGCGTGGCAGTAATAATGAAACACTCTTAGAACATTCCAAATAATTAGAAGTGAAGGGCCATTTTATGATTGCGCGTACTATCTATTAAAGGAGCCATTTTATGAATGCGAATTAGGAGTGTAACACAGTGCTACTATCTGCAACAAAGTGGCCTAAACCGGAAGATTTTTTTGTCTTTTTTTATTTAATTTAAATGATATCTGTTAGAGGGTATATTTTATGTATTTCATTGTATGATGGAGCTATGAGTCCCAAGCTTAGCCAGAACACTGACTGATTGACAAATGCTAGTTCTTTTTTTTTTTTCTTTTTTAATTACGTCATATCATCATGGTAGTAAAGTAATTGGATATTGACCACTTTGAGTCATATTGCATTCTTTGGACTCAATCCTGTTACAAAGCCACACCATCTGTCCAATCAGATAATGTGGTGTGTGTGTGTGTGTGTGGACACATATTTAGCCCTTCAGCCTACAAATAGTGCTGCCTTTCTGTCTTTTCAATCAGTGTGTTCCTACATACATGTATAAGAGTTTAATAAGAGTCTAAGATGAGACCCTATATACAGTTGCGGTCAGAAGTTTACATACAGACATGAATGTCATGGCAATTATAATGAACTGGTTTTTTTGGGGGGGTGAGAATGATTGTACAACATACAGCTTTAATAGAAAGAATTTAGTACAAATTTGGTTTTCTGTGGGTCAAAATTATATATACAATCCATTTAAATGATTAATTCAGTGGTGGTGAAAGTTGCCAAGGCCTCTTAGTGATCATCGCTGGTAGCTTCTCTGTGCACAACATAAAAAGCGTTTGTTTGACAATTACAATTTAATGGAAGGTGGAGCAACTTTGCCAAGGTCTGGAAGACCCAAACTGTCACCCTCAGCTGTTTCCTCAGAGAGGAAATTGGTTCAAATGGTCAGGAACAACCCAGGAACCATCAAGGCACAGGTCGGCCATGAACTGGAAGCTGCTGGAACACCGTCTACAGTCACGTGAGTTTTACATCGCCATGGATTGAGAAGCTGCCATCCAAGAAAGAAGCTCCTGCTCCAAAATCCACACTTTCAAGCTCGACGAAAGTTTGCAGCCGACCACATGGACAAAAAAGAAGCCTTCTGAAAGTCAGATGAGACAAGATTGCGTTGTTTGGCCACAATGACCAGCAGTACAGAGGAACACTGTACCGGCTGTTAAGCATGGTGGTGGTAGCATCATGCTGTTTTGCTGCCTGTGAAACTGGTGCATTGCAAAAAGTGGATAGAACACTGAAGAACCTCAGAATTCTTCAGCATGACCTCAAACCATCCACTAGATGGTGGAAACTTGGACACAATCGGGTGTTCCAGCAGGACAACGACCCCAAACACACATCAAAGCTGGATCGTTAAATCAAAGCTTAAAATAAGTCCCGACCTCCATCGAAAATATGGGAACTGTGCTTAAAAGTCGGGTCTGTGCCAGAAAACACACACATTTAATTAATTTTATTGAACTCTACAAATTCTGCCAAGAACAGGGGTCAAATATCCAACCAGAATTCTGCGAGAAGCTACCAAAAGCGTCTGAACAAGGTGAAACTCGCTAAGGGACATTTAACCAAATATTAAAAGGGCTTCAGAAAACCCCAAATAAATTCAAACTTGTGCACCAATTTCTTCTTTAAAGATCTGTTGTACAATCATTCTTCCCCAGAAAAACTACAGTTCAAAGAAATCACCGAAAGCCCAATATTGCCTTGACGCTCATGTCCATGATGACTATCTGACCACAGCGGTAGGTATAAGGCTTAACCATATCGTACGGGTTTCGCGTTATTAACACTCCTATTTTTAGCTTCCCCATTCTATTTCCTGACCAGCCACCACTAGATCTGTGTAGTTATTGATCGTTGTGCTGTTTGGGGAGCACATAGATAGGTGAGAGGAAACAGAGGCAGAAACAGATGAATAGATGCACCAAGGATGTGTGTGTGTGTGTGTGTATACATATATATATATATATATCATTACCACCAGTAATCAGGATCTGGCCACTGCTACAATAATCCCACAATATATAAACTTGCGACATGAGTATAAACACATTTGTCTTGCATCCTGGTTCCAAATCCAGTTCTTCCTTTTATTAACTGCCTCTTTATGTTGTTTTTAGGTTCTTCAAATATTGTAGTGGGATTTCCGAGGAATTTCCGAGGAATTTCCAAAGAATTCAGAGAGCGCCTGTCATTATAGAAGATATTTGAAATACCATTGGTTGGGTAATCACTCACGGTTAAGATGAAGAAGCTTCCTAAGAATTCCCAGTATTTTAAAGCACACAACTGAAGAAAGCTTCAGAGCCGTAGCAACCACCTGAAACACACCTGTCAGTACGACTGGTTTGATAATATCCAAGTGGAAAGTTCAAGGTCTTACAAATAATCGTGCCTGGACAGGGCTCTCAGACTAATGAAAAGGAAGGTAAAAGAGAAGCCAGCAAGCAGTTGAAAAGAGTTACAGGACGACCTGAACACAGCAGGAACAACATGTCTGTTCCTACACTTCTAAGCTGAAAAAGGAGCACGGAGATGCACGCCTAAAAGCATTTACACAATTCAGGACTCGTTTGAAAGAATATACTACAGACAGGTGAAAGAAAAATAGAACTCGTTGGCATTAAACACTATACCCACAGTAAAGCATGGTGAGGGGAGCATCATGGGGCTGCTGCTCTGCAAACACTACTACGTCATCGAAGAAAACATGAATTGGACAAGAAATGTAATCTTTTCTGCCAAGAACAGAGCAAAAAAATACAGTAAAATAGCTCGCAATGGTCTAAGCATGCACATATATCATTCAAAATTACTGGAGGATTTTGAAATTGCAAGTCCATCAGAAGAACCTCGGTTTGAGTAAATGATTTGCCAAGAGAAATGGGATAAAACCCAAACAACAATGCTACGTAAAGCTAATTATGTCTTACAATAAACACGTCAGAGCTATAACTGCCCACAACAGCTTTGCAACATGTGGTGTATGAATTAATTTTTCACTTTTTGCTCATGAATATAATTTTTAGTACTCATATTCATAAGTACAAAGTCAAAACACATTATGTGTTAGTGAGTCAGAATACTTATTTCCCCCACTGCGTGTGATTATTTCCCCATCACTCAGAACATTGCGTGGTTGATCAGTTCGCGATGATGCAAGATGCACTCTTAGGATTTACTCCTACTCCTCGATAACAGTTGCTCAGAGCACATTTTTCCCCTTCCAGCTTTTAACTACAAACTATTTAAGTAGACATTTAAGACTAATCCTCAGAATTCTTACCGAATACTCATTACAGCACTCGTAGAGATCATTTGACTTCCTATAATCCTTGAACATCTTAATCTTTAAGTGTCCAGATGCTGGAACATCTGCAGGTACACCTGAAAGATTTAGGCAGATAAAATACAAGAGGGTGTGTGTCTGTCATTTAAAAGTTTAAAAGTGTCATTTTTTGTCTAACCTTTTATTAGTACCCGGATAATGAGAGGTGAGTATAGTGTAGATTTTTTGTGTGTGATTGTCTGATTCTTGCAAGCAAGCTATCAAGAGTCGGTCAGATTTGAAAGGTTGCACTGCATCAGTTTCTTCAGGGTTACAATTACATGATTTTGATTGACAGAATGACTAATCCGTGTCTTTGCACTGCTCAGGCCAGAAAAGGAAAAAGCTCTTTTCGTTCTCTGCGTAGAAGCAGTACCTTTTTCTTTAAATTTCGATATAATCTGTGGCTGAAGCCACGCACGCACACGCGCGCGCGCGCATGCACGCATGTGTCTCCGCGCACAAATTGCATTGCAATGTCAGATTTTGCGCCGTTTATACAGTACAGGCAATTCTTACCTATTCTGTTAACAGGTGCTAATTTGCTTTCTTCGATCCCTCTTGCTTGACTCGTTTCAGCCCATGACACACACACACACATACACACACGCACGCACGCACGCACGCACAGAGCGGATGCACCCGGACACTACGGCACAGTCCAATCCGCAATGACACACAGAAATCCTCAGATATTCCCCATCACGAGGCTATGTGAAGCGCGTGCTCTCCCTCTCCCTCTCTCTCTCTCTCTCTCTCTCTCTCCGTGGATACAGTGGGCATTAACGGGCCGGTAGCAGTTGTCCCCTCGGCCGGCATTCTCCGCAGTAATCCGCGCGCGCGTCCTCGCATCTCCCCCCTCCGACCCCCACCAGCCTCGCGCTCACCGTCCGTCTCTCAGCAGCTCATTATATTCACGGAAACATCTCTTCTGTCTGCGAGCCGAGAGCACAAACGACGCTGCTTTTGATTGCGGAAGCGGAGCTACGTCGGCACGCGCGCGCGCGCACACACACGCACTCGCGCGCGCACACACACACACCTTTATAAATAGATCTGAATTCTTTTTTCAATATATATTTACATTTGTGTTGAATTTTTATGCATATAGTAAAAGAGCCATCTATGTCCAAGCCTTAACCTCCTTGCAGAGGCAACCAGGGTTTGGGCTTTAAGCAAGCAAGTACCCATCACTGCAGAGCAAAAAGTCTACGTGGGCTGTATCTGATCCAACTCCTCCTACCTGAGACGGAGCTGAGCCAATAGTACAGGGGGTGGAGTCAGACGTGATCCAGCTCCTCGTACCTGAGACGGAGCTGAGCCAAAAGTACAGGGGGTGGAGTCAGACATGATCCAGCTCCTCCTACATGAGACGGAGTTAAGCCAAAAGTACAGGGGGTGGAGTTAGACATGATCCAGCTCCTCCTACCTGAGACAGAGCTGAGCCAAAAGTACAGGGGGTGGAGTCAGACATGATCCAGCTCCTCCTACATGAGACGGAGTTAAGCCAAAAG
>JAQQZX010000033.1:1753513-1764674 GCA_030068355.1 Notoglanidium maculatum | reverse complement strand
TTTTTTTTTTTTTTTTTTTTTTTTTTTTTTTTTTTTAATATCATGCGCTCCATCATGTGCTTCCTATTTGTAAACAGTATTCTGACCTGTTTTTTTTTTTTTCCTCCATGTTGGCCTTTTTAAATCCGTCTGTGTACTGTAAGAAAACGTTTACTGCTACGCTACGTGCTATCATGATAGGAGGCCTGCTCGTACTTGAGCAATAACCTAAGCCGACTGTTATCCATTATTGGATATTTAACAGCATGACGGTTAACTTGTTCGAGCTGTACTGTTCATCAGCAGGTGTACGACGGCCAGACCAAAGACTCCAGGACCAAAAGCCATCGTCGCAGAGGGGACAAGTGCAAAGTGTTTAAACGTGCCGTGATCACGTACCGACAATCAGACTCGAGCGCTTCTCTCAGAGCTTTGTAATCAATTATTTTTATACGTATTTGAATGTACGTGTGACTGAAATGATTGTATGTATGCATTTAAGTGGAAAGGGTAATGTCTTTTTTTTTTTTATTATTATTTTTTTTATATACACTTTATGAATAAAAAAGCTTCCTGTTATTTTTTAAACCGTCATCTGTTCCTAATGAATCTTGTAAATGAAATCGGTGCAGGTGTTAAAAACACTATTTGCATATCGTAGTACTGGAGGAGCGTGTGACCGCGTCGGAGAGTCGTGTACTGACACGCAGCCCGATGTGGGCCTGTTGAGCACCACCGCGCCGAGAAGCGGCCCGTGTGCCCTGCAGCCACGTCTAACCTGCAGAAAATTACAGGCGGTGCGCTTTAACATGGCGTCACAATGCTCGTGCTTGTGCTCTTGTTGCTACAGCAGTCATTTGACTCACAAAGCGTTCACCTGATTCATAAGCTGGAGATGCCCTGCTAATTTTTCCAGTCCTGGTTTCCTCTCATGACTAAGTGGCGGAGAATAATTGAGCTGTGAAAAGGCTTGTGCTGACTGGTGCCAGAAGGCGTTCAAATCAAGGACATGAATCCAATTGATTCGAAGGACTCAAATCTCCTAGCGGAGTAATATGGAAAACCAGCCTGCTCTCTGTGAACCTGTTTAAGTCCCAAAAAATGTCACACTTCCTCCCTATGTAGCTCTCACTTCCCTGCTGTTTGCTCTAAACGTCCCTCGCCTCGTTTTCTTTTCCTTTTTTTTTTTTTTTTTGCCATCAGGACATCCTGTGTGGAGGAGCGAGTAGATGATTCGATTAATAGCATGTGCTCTCGGTCATGAAGTCGGATCTCATGACTTTTTTTGAATAGCGTCTTTCATTCGCTTGGTGCGGGGCTACAAAACATTTGTGCCCTTATATTCTACCACTCAGAAGAGTGTGAATGAGTATTTTGACTGCGCTGCTATGAATAAACTCTTGTCTCATTGCCTCTGGGGTATGAACGTTTAAAGAGACTTGTATTTAAAGGGTCATGACTCACGGCCAAACCATTCCAGGTGATGAAACGTTAAGCTGGAGAGCGCTATGGCCTCAAAGCAGGTGTTCGACATGACTTTTCGGGAAAACCCGTACACCGTATCACGTTTGCGCTAAAGGTTGCTGGGTGATTTCCGCCAATACAAATGTAGAGTACGTATTTACAAAAAAATCTGTTCTGACTACGAATTTTCTGAAGTTTACGAAATGAAGAAGCTTATTCTCGCCAAAGTCAAAGACCGTAAATTGTTAAGCATTAGAATTTCCTTAACGTCCCTGTGGCGTTTGCGTGGACGCTAGGTCTCTGCTAATAATACTTAACATTGTTATCCGTTTAAGAAATCGAGGTAAAGAAGCATTGCGATGCTGTTCCCTGAGATGTGTTCACATACTTTTGAATGGTTATATTCTTAGCTGATAAACAGACTCTTGCTCTCTTTCTTCGCCTGACTCTCTGCCTGACCTCAGCGTGATCAGCCGGGTCTGACCTGACCAGAAAGGAAGGATTGTTTTTCTCTCAGTCACTCCAAAAGCCTGAAGGTAGCTCTGCTAGTTTACAAAAGCCAAACATTCTGCTTTCTCACAGCCGTGTTAACTTCCAACTGCTGCTTCTCCTTTTTTTGGGTACTTGAATCAAAATGATTGACTTTAAAAAAAAAAAAAAAAAAAAAAATCAAGTTCTTGCATGGATAATCATGGATAAAAGTAGTGTGTGTTGTATTTTAAACTGCTTTATATCCTGATACTGGCAGTTAAAGTCAAACAGTCAGTTATTTTTAATGACTGAATCTGAACAACTTATCCATTTATATTTACCACAAGTAAAGGTGTCGTGGAGTATATCGGAGGGGGAAAATAATTCAGAAATCTGTAATGTGATGTAATTGGCCTTGAAGGAAACCCTGTATGCCTGGATTCTGTATTCAAAGACCCATGAAATCAGATTCAGCTTGTGACCAGGAAACAAAAATCACATGCCCCTAAACAAATTACAATCAATTTCACGAGCATCATATGCTCCTTCACACACAATTTCTTCCCAAATACTATATGTGCTCATGCTTGAAAACCTGGAAACCTTTAACAGTAAAGTTTAAGTCTACGCAACCTTGCATAAGTATTCACCCCCTCTTGAACTTGTCCACATTTTGTAGCCGCAACTTAAATGGGATTATATGCCATTAATCTAGGCAAATAGTCCACGGTGTCCGTTCTAGCTGCTGTCAGAAGTCAAGTACATGTAATTCGTTGAATGGAGTCAACGTGTGTCACATGATCTCATTGTGAATACACCTGTTCCTAAGTAACCCCGAGTTGGTTAGAGTACATATCTAAACAAAACAGCATCACGGAGACCAGAAACAAGTTTCTGGTAAAGTACCAGTCAAAGTTTGGTTAAAAAAATGTTCCACATTTTTGAACATCCTGTGAATCTGCTAGGAGGAAATGGAAAGAATGGAAAGACCACACTCACGACATGTCTAGAGGAGAAGCTGTCCACCAAAATTCAGTGACTAAAGACGGGATTGATCAGGGAAGAAATGAAGAGGCCAAGAGTGACTCCGAAGGAGCTGGAGAGATCCACAAGTCCGTTTGGAGAAGCTGTTTACAGAACAACCATAGCCAGGACAATCCAGAAAGCTCTATGGCAATAAGAAATCTTCTACTGGAGTTGACTAAAAGCATGGTGGAGTCTCGGGAAACATGTAGAAATATGTCCTCTGGTCAGATAAGACCAAAATTGAACATGTTAGACATGGCACAAAATGCTATGTTTGGTGGAATCCCAACACTGCTCATCACCTTGAGGACACCATCCTGCATGGTGCATGGTGGTGGAAGCATGATGTTTTCATTAGCAGTGACTGGTCAGGGTTGAGGTAAACCTGTTCCAGTCTACAAGCGAGTTGGCTGAGCTTTACTGTCCAACAGGACAACGACCCTAAGCCTAGTGCCGAAGCTATTCTGGACTGGTTCAGAACCACGGAACTGAACGACCCAGCCAAATCCCAGATTGAAAATCTGTGGTAGAACATGAAAAAAAGCTGGTTCCCAACAATTTCCACCCATCTCCATCTGACAGAGTTTGAGCAAAGATATTCAGATCCAAGCTGATAGACCCATCCCAGAAGACGTGTTGGTATTGCAGCCAAACGTGGTTGTACCAAATGTTGGACGACGGGAGGGGGTGAATACTTATGAAACCAACATTACATTACAAAATGTGGAAACGTTCGAAAGGGTTAATACTACAAGACACTGTAAAATACATCAGTGACATGAATTGAATAGTGTTTATATTTCATTATTAAGAATTCAGTGGCTCTTAGCACTCAGATTTCTTTTTGGCTGCATAATTGCAAAGCATGCTTATTTTCCCAAGCAAAAACAAACCCAACCAAATCCAATATCTGCCTTTTAATTCCAAGATTATAACTGAGCTAAACATCCTCTATTTTGTAAATAAATGAAGCCGGTGCTGGAGAGAAAAAATTCCCCTCCCAGCGATTCCTTGAGGCCTAGGTTATGCTAGAGCAATGTCAAATCTCACGTGAAATGAGACCAGGAAGTGATCAATTTACATCTAGGTCTAATTAAACCGGCGCCTGTATTTACTTGCATGAGCTTTATCAAGAGACACAAAAGGATCCTTAAACAAACACAGGCCCCTGAAAATATTCCCTACATCCTGGCATTGTAGTCAAGCGAACATGCCTGTGCAGGACTCACGCCAGTACATGAATCTCAGGCCAGCATTGCAAAATATCAGGTGTGCCCTGTTCACTTTAGATTGTGTTTGTACACCTCAGTGCTGCCTTGCAAGCAGTTCGGAAACTTTCGGTCCGAAACTAATCACGTATTTATTGACGGATAAGGATTTAGCATTTTATGCTAGAACGTGCTGGCCCAGTTGTTACGGTTTGAGGCGAGTTTTCTTGCTTTGAATCAGATCTAAGTGCGTCTGGTGTTGGCGATGGGAGAACTTTGCCCTTTAAGTCAATCCCTGGGACGCTGATAAGACAGCCTTTGTAGCTGCGTAGCTCAAGGACCTTTATGACCAGGCTGTTAGCATGGATGCTTGTTAACCAGATTTTGTGGGGTTTTTTGCTAATTCTATTGACATCCGATTTTGGAAAGCGCTACCCCTCCTCTTCCGCATACATGAGCTATTGTTGCTGTGATTGACAGGGGAGAGAAAGAGTATGCCCCTCCCATCCAGCTTATAGACATTTAACCTTAATCAAGCCCATGCAAAACAAAGTAATCAAACTAACTGTTTTTCTTATTATTTTGAATTGACAGGAGATACAGTACAACATGCTAGCTTACAAGCATGCTACCATCGTACAGCATTAGCTCAGGATAAAATGGTCAGCACCAAACAGAAAACGTTACAGCGCGCCGACTTTTCTGCGTCGGTCTCGAAAACTTGACCAACCACAGAGCAAGCCGAGAACACATCGAGCACTCTCACGCCAGTGAAAGCTGGCCATGTTTAGTTTTGTCGCCTTCGAATAGGCAGATTTTGGATCACTGGAGCTGCTACACAACCAGCTGATCGCACTGTTCCTAACAGGCATGCTTCTACATTATCTCACTTCTCATATGTGCAGCAGTCACTTCTTAGCTATTTTTACTGAAATTAGCAAGCTACGCACCTCTTTCGAAATGATGACTCAATGGTTTGAATGTGAAAAAACGAGAATCATTTTTGTTGATTTAGTCACTCTAGAGAGCATTTTGATGCTTTCCACAACACAAAGGAATGTACCATGAGCACTACAGGGCTGAAGCAAGATCTTGTCTTCACCACACACACACACACACACACACACACACACACACATGGAATGTCTATTTCCTTTCACACTGCTCCGTGAAGCAGCAGGTGCTGCTCTGTAGTCTTTTCATCTACGCTATCAGTGCTTACCAAGATGTAATGCTGTGTACATGAGTATGGGTGTACTGTGTGTATGAGTGTGCGTTTGTCAGCGTGTGTGAAAGGCTGAGGCTCAGCTGGAGGAGCTCTTACTCATTAGGATGTGGCTCAGACGGTGCTCCTCACTGGAGCAGCTCTGCACAGACATGACAGCGGGGATCCCTCCCTTTCTCTCAGTATTTCCATGCGGAGCTCTGAGCACTGCCTGAGTCAACACGTTTTACATTTCAACATTTAGAGTAGAGCCGAAAGTTCTCGAGAAATAACTCCAAAAAAGGCTTTCACTGTTCGAGAACCCTCGGAGATCTATCACAAATGACACGGAAACATCTGGAGAACATGACGAAACATTACAATTAAAACCAAGTGGACTCCTTGCTTGTCTTTACATCCTTCCTGGCAGTCCTGTTCATGTTCATGGACACGCCCCCAAGGGTCCATGACTCCATCCTCCGCGGATGCCTTTACTATTTACTGTACTATCGCCACATACTATTGTTGGTGTTGTGTGGAAGAAAGACAATCTGTTGCAAAAACATGTAACGGTGCCAAAAGAAGTAAAACAAGAATAAAGATTTCTAAGATGGAGAAACCTGCTCCCTGTGAAGGGGAAGGATGCTGAGTTAGCTGTTTCTCCTGGACAGGAAATGGGAAATGGGATTTATCTTATGTAAGGAATGAAGCATGACAGGGTGTGCGGTTATGGGAAAACAGTCAACGATGGGGTGGTGTTATGAAGCGGAGTTGCCGTTAAAGCCCAAAAACTGATTATTTTCCAAGGACAGGACATCGTGAAGTGTTTTGCTCCTCTTACACCACAGCAAATTGCCAATGATTCCATTGTTTGATGTAAATAGAGACTGGGGAATTGCTAGGCTGTCGGGACAATGGTGGGGAAACAAATACGTTTTCGTTACCAGTGGCGTGATTAAGCGGTAGACTTCCACATTCATTCCAAAGCAATTCCAGACCAAACCAGTGTTATTTGCTTTTGTTTAATTTTGTGGGGGGTGAAGAAAAGGAGAACAGTGAAAAGCTAGCTAGCTAGCCAATAAGGAAACTAACATAAATGAATTCCATTGGCTACCATAGATTCTAGGAGGCGGAGCTTTATGTACACCGATTTATAACTTCAAAAACACTTTAGATATTACACAGTGGCCATGTTCATAGCACACTGAACAGCTTCACTAAGCTTTTTCCAACCAAATCCCACACCAAATATATTCCAATTCTAAACTTTGGTTTGGATATGAAATCCCTTCATTGTTAATTAATGGCGCGGATTACAGAGAAGCCATTTTGGAAGCCGTCAGGGTAAAGAACACATTGACGTAGCAGTAAAATTCCCGGCTTGACAAAAGCGCAGATCTGTTTTTCTTGTTTGCGTGCTGCTTTTTCATCAGCGCTTATCATTTAGCTCACTCACTTCGAGCAACGTCCTCGGATGCACAGACGCCCTCTCAGGCATTAAGGACTTAAGGAAGTGGACAGATGTTACTGCGGTGGGTTAATTTTATTGCTGAGCTGGGTGAAGAAGCCTTCTCAGCTCGTCCGTGATGCAACAAGATGCTCAGGAACACACGGATAACGTCAGGCTGATGCGTGACGACACCACCCACTCTGTCAGACAGGCTGCTGGAGATATATGTGGGAGTTATCTTCAGGGGATCTGCACAGTCAAACACAGATGCCTCCTCCACGTTACGGCTTAACGAGGGCCGCAAAAACACGGCAACTTTTTTGAAAAAAAAAAAACGAAAAAAAACCCCCCCAATACTGGAGACTTTTCTTTTCTATAGCACACAACTTGACATTTCTTCACAAAATAATTTGGTCTTCGCTCCTGGTAATGCATTGTCAGTCAAATTTGCTTGACGTGTGGTAAATAAGTAGCTACACTATTGTAGCTACACAACATAAAAACATTCGATTTCTGAGTGTTGCTTTGGGTTTTTAGGGCTTCTGGGTGGAAAAAAAAAAGTCTATTGGAGATCAAAGCTGGCAAAGAGACATCTTCAAAGTGTGTCTTTTATCTGATATCACCATTTGTGTGCTCCTTCCTAATCTCTTGCTTCTGGAGCTGTGAGTTGCTCTTATCGTTGGCAACCATGGTTGGAATTCCCGACGTCTGATAATCTCAGCCCAACACACGTAGCGCCTGTCAAGTCTTTTTTGTTTTTTAATCATTTTTTTAACATTGAATCCCCCAAAAACCCATGCATTCATCCATTAATGAGCTATTTTTAAATAGTTCTTGCTCAAAAACAAGTAACAGGGTCAAGTTTAACATTGAATTAGCAAATACACTTTAACTGCCATCAATGCTAACGACGAAAGGATATTAAAGGACACTGTAACGACTTCCTTAACAGGTTTTGTACTTTCAGCGCCCTTATCAGCCGATCAAAACATAAAAATATAAAAATAATGAGGGAAGAATGCTCTTCAGGAAACTCACGTTACTTAGCTGAACATGTGGGATTGGACTGTTCCAAATATTTCATGTGTTCTTGTAACAGGGTTGAGTAAATGAACTAAAAACATACATTTCTTCATAACCTGTAAGCAATCTGTGAACGCGAACAATAAATTCGATCGACTCAGTAGTTACATGAAATGTGGTGGAGCGTCGTAAGCGCAAACCGCTCTGTCTTGAAGATATCAGAAATTACACCTGACACTGAAAACTCTTTAACATGACTATTAACTAAGCGTCTCTTCACCACATCAACAGTCGCAACAGTCTTGACTTTCTTGCATGTTAATGATATCATGTCTCCTATTCCCTAGTAAAGAAGCGCAGTCCTGAGAAACGAGTCCAATATTCTGCACATCACTTTCTGCATATCCTTTCTTGGTTTTTCATGCTGCAAAACCCTGAAACACGGTCCCGTGAGGTAATGTAGCCGTTTGGTTAGAGCTGAAGAGCGTTTGACCTTGTCCTGGTTGCTGTGGGTCTGCGGGATCTGGGCCTGGGACAGGAACTCCCAGCACAGACACTGTGTCTGCAGGCCCACGGCTCACTCCACAGTGGAACACTTTGTTCGCCGCCACCAAGGAAAACTTAAGACAACAAAAACACACACATTCTGGAAAAATGAACATTTGAGATGGGCCCCCTCGACTGTTTCTCTCCCTCTCTCTCCCCCAACACCCTCATCTAGACTCTCGTTTAAATCTTGTGCTTGGCTTTTGGACAGTAAATAATATCCCTGTCCTCTCCAAAGGGGTAACATTAACATAACTTTCAGTGAAAAGTGGCTCCAGATAACAGGGAAGCAGCAGCAATGATTCATAAATCACGCCGGAATGAGCTCTCGTCACAGCGTGGGCCGTTCCGAAGTGGACGTGGCAACCCTAAAGAAGGTGATTATGCTTAATTATTCTTTTTCTCATTAGGACAGGTACAAAACGTAATGCTCTTTGTGGGAAAATAGTCTTTGAAATATGTTTAAGAGTGAAAGTAAATACATAAATCATTTATATGATTTATTGTTACATAGGAAATAAATGAATCATTTGTAAGAAAAGAAAACACGTGAAGATAAATGAATAATTTATAAGAAAAATACATGTGGAAATAATTGAATCATTTGTTTATTAAAACATTTGCAAGCAAAATAAGCAAATGATTTGCAAGAATTAAATCATGTGAAAATAAATTAATCATTTGTAAAAAAAAAAGTGAATGTTTTATAAGGGAAAAAAATGATGTGGAAATAAATGAGTCATTTGTAAGAACATGTGAAAAGAAATTATTCGGTTAAAAAAACACAAGCAAACGTAAAGGAATGCGAACAGAAGTGAATCATTTGTAAAAAAAAAAAAAAAAAAAAATCACATGTAAAGATAAATGAATGTTTTGTAAGTAAAGAAAAATGAGTAAAAAATTACACTTGAAAATGAACGAATCGTTTGTGAGCAAAAAAAGAATCATGTTTACATTCACATTTGAAATAAACGGATCGTGTCAGGATAAATAATTCCCGCAAAAAATCGTTCGATTAAAGTAAATCGTTTACAAACTGTAAAATGTGATTCATGTTAATGTCGCCTATTGTAAGGGAAAAGTACTGAGCGTGTTGATGTTGTTACTGTGCGTCTGACATGAATGCAGAAAAATGTGGATGTTTCTGCAATAACATGCCATAGCACTGTCCTCCGCGTATTGTAACGTGAAATAGACGGGTATTACGGAGATATCAAAAGTACACTGTCCACACCCAGGCTTTTAGAAAGACCTGAAAGCACTGGTGGAGAAAGAGAAAGAACAAGAGCGAGGGAGAGATTTCATTCCCCCAGGCTACAGTTATCCATCTCCACCCAGTTGTTAGGGTGGGTCATGCCAAACTTGGAAAGGTTTTAGCGATAACAATCGTTCGAATCTTAAAACAGCCAGACGTTGAAACGTCACCTCGTTGTCACGTCGTTTGCTGACCGCTTCACGTACGCGATCTTTCTGTTTTGTGGAGGAAGCGACAGATTTTGCTACATTCCACGGCGAGTCATGTGCCAGAACAGCTCGGCAGTGAAGCAGGTTACCTGTGTATGGCATGCCGCCACGCGCCCTGCTGCACCTGATCGTCTTTCGCTGCATTCCTTACCTGTACGCCACGGTGTTGGGGGCAGAGTGAAGAACGAGCGCGGGCAGGTTCGAGCACAGCCCACCCAGACACTCATACACTTGTTCTGAGGGCTGCAGGTGTAGCCAGGATCGACAGAACAAGCTGTGTGTCAGCACGTCCAGCACTCCTACACCAAGCACACATGCATATATGCATACATACATGTTATATGTCAGTAGGAGTCGGGCTACATTCTGTTACACCGCAGCGCTGTGAATTCTAAAATTCTGATTCTCAAAAGTTACCGTTATCATAGTAACTGGTGTACGGCGAACGCTCCATAGGCTAAGGAGATGTTTATTTCACATGTATGGAAGGAGGTAAAAACAGGAGTAGCTGTGTTTTGCTGTTGTTGTTGTTGTTTTGTCTCAATAACATCAAGAGAAATCGAGGGAACTTGCACAACATTGTAGCTATAAACGGATAAAAAAGTGTGACGCGTTCTTTAATGACTAAATAATTGTAACTTTCGACGAACTGCTAGGAATAAAACACTGCTCCAGGAAGTTCAGGGCGGCAACAGTAACTCCGCGGTTGATTATTTTCATCTTGCAGCGCGACACCAAGAGAAGGTCGGTCTCATGCGATACTATAGGAATTTCACGGCTCATCTATAGACATTTATTACAGCGCCCCGATGTTAATTTCAATAAAGGCGACGGCCGTGAGATGTAGAACGATGTCAGGAAACTGGACTACCGGCCGTGATGCCCCGACTCCAACACAATGTGTACATTTCCTCTTCCACGACTACAGTTTCACACCTTCAGGAAGAGATACGCATCTGCGCGACATTCCTGAGCACCTCTCCGTGTGCCGCGTCACATTTGTCTGAAAAACGACTCCGAGTGACCCCTGACCATTTGTGTTCGCTTGCTGACAGTTTCTCAAGCACTGCAGTGGAAAAAAGTAGTGGGAAAAGAATTCCAACAACAACAACAAAAAAAAAGAACAGAAAAAGAAAAGAACGAAAACCAAAGTGGATCTTACATCACTGGCTCTGGACAATGGCTACCGATAACACAGCCTGCAGGCTAAAGGGAAGAGGGATTATAGGACAGGTTGTTGTTTTGGCAGGTTCAGACCTGTGTGTGTGTGTGTGTGTGTGTGTGTGTGTGTGTGTGTGTGTGTGTGTGTGTGTGTGTGTGTGTGTG
>JAQQZX010000033.1:1741951-1753413 GCA_030068355.1 Notoglanidium maculatum | reverse complement strand
TGTGTGTGTGTGTGTGTGTGTGTGTGTGTGTGTGTGTGTGTGTGTGTGTGTGAGAGAGAGAGAGAGAGAGAGAGAGCACTTGCCGTGGCAGGTGCACAGAATAGACCTATGGAGTCTCTTGTGGAAGAGGTAAAAAGGAATCCGGACCTGCTAGACGCCGCCAGGACAAGTCCGAACTACAACTCATCAGATAACTGAGCTGCTGCGTTCACCGTACATATACACTCCCTCAATCACTCCCACACTTATACACACACTCGAGAATAAAATTATTATCCGAATCAGACTTGCTGTAGAAATAGATTTGTAGTTTCACTTAAGCTCGTGTGCTATGTCACGAAATACTACACATAAAAATTTGCTTTCCGATAAAAAAAAAAAACCCCAATTGAACTCTATAACGTGGCTTTTCATAAACAAAAGGAGAACCTAGCAAAACTTAAACATAAGAAGTTTTTGTATGATATTAGTTTTAAGCTTTAAAGTGATCACTTTAAGCCCCGCCCACTTCCCAATCATATCACGTCATATATCCCTGAAAACCTTGTTTCCTCAAAACCGGTTTTGATGACATTTGAAATTTCCCAGTGTCATAATGAGCAGCTTAATCCTGAATGAATTTTCATTTTCTAAATAATGCTAACTCGCAGATTTCTGCATTAGATTTTATACCAAAAAAAGCTGAAACGTCCTGTTTTTTTTAAAGCAGCACAGGATGTATTCTCGGTTACACTTTTCTGGTAAACGTTTGTTTCACAGTGAAATAATTCTAGCACCATCCGAAAGCTTGATTTGTGCTTTTGTCACGTTTGCATAATTTAAATGTACAGTATGCATGTCTCATTTGCATGAATGAATGGAAACAAAATAGATTGTGCTGAGTATTGTTTTAAATAATAACCATATTCATGTGTAGTGCCTTTAATATTGTAAAATGGTTGTATTAAGATGTGCGTAGGTGTTTTATGTGTATTTGTGCATATGTTATAACATTTCCAACATACAAATCTGGAACAGTGTTTGTGTATGTGTGTTTGCATGTGTACATACGCTCCAGTCTCGTAGGTATGTGAGTGTGCGTGTCTGGTCCTGTATCGGTGGCCCCCTGTAATCGCTCCCTGTTGAAAATCACCTGTGTGTGAAGGCCAATCAGAGCCATCAAACAAGCTCCAATCCAGTCCAGCAGTGCTGAAGCGCGTGAATCATCCCGCTTCAGGGCTCGCACATGAGGACGTTTCCCAAACTCAATGCGAGAGGAAATGAACTGAAATAAGCTCAGTTACACCACCATTTGTTTGTTTGATGGTGATGAAGTACACAAAAAGGTTTGCCAGAAGGAAATGATTTGAGTCTGGGATGAGCAGATGTCATGTCCTGGATTCGTCGTTGCATGGCGGATAAGAAAGGTTTAACAACCAAAATATAAACAAATCCGACTCATTGTTGACTTTCGCAAAATTTAGTTGTAGCTAGATGTAGCTAGGCAGGAGGGGGGATGGGCGTTACTTTTATAACATCGAGTACACATTTTCTCTTTAAAGTGGTAGCACCTACTTTGGTTGTTTGAGTTGGTCTTGTTTACTGTAGGACACTTTTATTAGGTTTAATTAGCATAAGCAGATGGCATTTTACCTTTTCATTTTTCAATCTGGCAACCCTGCGCGCAAAATTCTCCCTCATGGTTAAGCATATCCAGAGAAAATAAAGATGTTAGCCACATCCTAGTCTCAAATAATATCCTTTATGTATGATGTGAATGTCATGACCAATGACTTACATTCAAAACATTAGATGCTTGTTTGTTTCTCTTAGTCTGTATTAATGTACCTATCAAGCAAATTAGCTCATTATATTTTATTACAATATGTTAGCTATCTTTAAATTCATATTAAAAACTAATTCATGCACATTAAGTTGTTTTTAAAGGTACACTATATCCATTGCTAGATGAAAGATATATATAGAAAGGGTACAAAAGATAAGGCTACAGACTAAAAAGGTGTAGTTTAGCACCTGGTTTAGTTTCCCTGCTAATGGAAAGGATCGTCACAACATGATGCTACCACCGCCATTCTTCTCAGAGCATAAATATGAACTCTGACAGAGCAACTATATTAATGAATAAACAAGATAACACTGTTACTCGTAAATCTCCACCCTTCTTTGGTGGAAAATTGAGTCAATAAGTCAAGACTGTTTGGAAATATTGGAGCACCACCTCCGTCTTCAGAATTATGTCTGCTCGCTGTGTTTGAATGAAGAAGAGAGACGCTCTCTGTAAATGAAATGCATGAATTCATTGGATCCTGGCATTGTATTCCGAATAGATTTTTCCACGAGGTCCACTGAAGGAAAAAGGAAAGCATGGAGATTACCTTTGTGGCTTGCTTTTAATCAAAATGTGATAATAAATATGAAGTGGGTGCAGGTGGTAGCAGCCACTTTCTCAATTTCCTTCACAAAGCTTTTTTCGGCCTCAGCTGAGTCAAACTATGTGGTTTCATATTGAGAGGACCTGTTTGAACCTGCGAAGTTTTCGGTGCACTGGAGAGATATTGGACCCATATACTGACAGATTATAACATGCATAGATAAGGAAGGAGAATTCTGCAGAATACAGCATAGCACATCCTGGGTGTCACCTTTCACTCTTTGCCATACCATGCCTTGTATAAAAATATCCCCCCAACACACACGCCCCTTGAACTTTGCCACAGTCTGTAGTGTTGGAAATAAATTTGGATTTTCATTCGATTTGCATAATATGTCTAATATTTGCAGGTGCAGACCATCTTCAGGTCAATATTTGGTAGCACCACATCTGGCTGTAATTACAGCTATAGGTCTTCAGGCATTTCTCTTTATCGCTTTAGCACATCTTGGTCCCCATATATTTTTTCCCCATTCTCAAGCTTTGTCATAGCGGATGGGGGCCATTGGTCTTCAATCAAGTCTTGCCATAGCTTCTCAATAAGGTTGAGATCTAGGCTTTGACTGGGCCGAGAACACATTCAGGATCCACTCCAGTGTTGGACCGTGAAGTTCTGTCCTCAGCTCCTCTACTATTTAGCAGACTGGAACATGCTTTCTTCTAAGATTGGGTTTTCCAAGTCCCTGCTGATGAAAAGCATCCCCACTACATAATGCTGCCACCACCTTGCTTCACTGTAGGCATGGTGTTCTCAGGATGAGCGACAGTGTTGGGTTTCCACCAAACGTAGCGCTTTTCATACCAAGTTACATTCTGGAATACTTTTTCCCACATGTTTATGAAGGCTCCAGCATAACTTTAGGCAATTTCCAAAAAATTTTCAAAACAATGGCTTTCTTCTCACTATTAATCCATAAAGCCAAGCTTTTTCTTTTGCAGCTCTCAAGTAATGGACAGCTTCTCCTATCTCAGCTCTTCAGAGCCTCTTGGTTACTTCTCTAACTCCTCTGTTTGGTAGATGGCTTCCTCTAGGCAGTCATAGTTGTGCTGCATTTTTTTTTTTTTTTACCATTTGTTAATAATGGTGCTCTGTGGGATGTTCAAAGTTTGGGAAACTTTTTATAACCAAATCCTGGTATAAATACTTTTCCAGACTTGTTTTGATGGCCTTTTTTGGTTTTCACAATGCTGTTTTTCTCCAACAAACTCTGGGTTCATCCAGCACCTGGTGTATATATGGTATATTGGAATCATATGAGACTTTAATTGCACGTAGGTCAATTAATCATGCAACAGGTTGCACAGTATGGTTAAAGCAGAAAGGTTAAAGCCATCGTTGCTTATCTACAGGCATCAAAACATCACCTGCAGCTGTCTCCCAGAATACACTGCTGCAGGCCAAAGAAAGTCTGTGCTTTTGTTTTTACAAATTCACTTAAATCCCTCACCTTAGAAAGAATAGGTCATCAGAAAGATCTTGCTTCCTCTCAGATTTCTACATGTGCCCTAAATCATGATCATCAGCTAGGCATCCTCCCATGAAATTGTTTCTTTCTTTTTTCTTTTTTTTTTTTTTTTTACCCAATAACCTTATCTAGGACATCTAAGATAATTTGCCTTATTCAAAATGGTCGTTTATTTTTGTGAGAGAGGAAAAAAAAAAACCACATGTAACTGTTGAAATGGTGAAGTTAAGCTCTGTTGAGGAGATGCTTAAGAAACATTTTTGGAAGGAGTCTTCAGTGTGAGCAGAAAACCTTAGCATGAGTCAAATACGGTAAAGCCGTATCTTTAGGTTTTTCCGCCACAAGAAAGTGTTCCATTCTATAGTAACTGCATATTAAGAGTGATGACTTCATCCCAGAATGATGTGTGTAGCTGGAAAAGCAGAGATAACCCAACAATTCTCTCACAATGATCCAATGGAAGGTCCCTTTTGATGGGAGCAAGAAGCGACACGTCTGGTGTTGGCCCTGGGACGTCCGTTCACGGCGCGCCTAACCGCTATACCAATTCTTCTAGGTCATCACACCCAAGATAGTGCGATCTTTATTGCATGTCATAATACTCCAGACTACAAACAATGACATACACAAATAATCCGCTTTCATTCGTTCAAACGTTATCATCAGTAAACAAACCGCAGCTAGAGTGAATACACGTACGAGTGCTTGTGAGAAAAAAAAAAGTCTTTTGTATATATAAACAGGATAAGTGATATTTAGCAAAAGACACAGACCACAAAGACAAACAATGATTACTAATGATGATCATAATGCGAACATGCGAAACCCTCCATTTAGGGACTGCAGTGTGAAAATACGGAGCACGACCAGGGTGGTTCTTCATGCCTTCGTGTGAGTGCTCTGCTCTAATGATAGAGGAAGGCAAGGCAAAGCAACACACACAAAATACACAACGCGTACACACACACACACCCATCAGCTTGTGACAAGCCTTTGCATTCCACCGCTCCAAGCAGCAAAACCCCAAAGCAGCGCCGACCGCAAGTTAAAACACGTTGTTTCCAGTCATATATTTCTCTCTGCGCCCTGTTAAGGCATCATAGCTTCAAGGCTGAAGTAGACTCTGTGCGGTTCAGTCGACTCAGCTGACGTTGCTATTTTAACACAAATAAGAGTAAAGGATGAGGCATGCACCTGTTCAGTGGCCTGTTCGAGTTAGCATCTTTAATTATTTCACAATATTTGTGTGCTGCCATGGAAAAACCCTTCACAAACTACTGAAACGTGTTCTCTTTTGCATGTATCTCAGACCGAATTCTTTTGGCTCACGTCCATTCACCCTGTCAGGAAATCACGCTTAGCTAGCAAGGCTGTAGACGTCTTTACCCTGTGCAAGCAAGAGACAAGCTTCTCGTGTCGCTTCTCGCTTGCAAGTTTCGATGAGAAGCGGTTGTAGCTAGCTTATAAAGCTGACTAGTTAAACACAAATAAAGGGGAAAAAACCAGCGAACTAATCAGTCTGGAAAGTGGTTGTTTGACTTACAAGCTAGGCTGGTATTAGCTTTGTTTGCAGATTAGCAAAGCAAGCTAACTGTACTAGCTACGTATGTTCACCAGAGAAACTAATAATTTCTCTCTTTTTCTCTTTTTTTCTCTCTCTCTTTTACTGTGTCATAGCCAAGACTAAAGGTTAAAAAGACGAATAGCCAAGACAAGGTTAAAAAGTAAATAATAACTTTTCCATGAATGTCTATGGTGGCTTAAATATGAGCTGTCGAAGGGTGTAATAGGCGAACTGGAATTCAGCCACAACGACAGCCATTGGTTTTCGCTGGCCACCACATACACGGTAAGTCATATAACTACCCGTTACAGCCGTGCTGAGCAGAAAAGCATGTCAACACGTCGAATCTTGACGTAGATGAGCTACAACGGCAGAAGGCCACATCGGGGTCCAAAATCGTCAGCCGAGAACAAGAGCAGGAATCCGACGATACAGCAGGAACCTGAACTGGACGGTTGAAGACTGGATGAGATCCAACTACAGGGCTGAAAGAAGTCAAATGTCAATGTGTTTTCTCTTCTGAAGCCATGTAAAGACCTATTCATAATAATTAGCACCTCAGTGCATGGACGTAGCGGGAGCAAACAGAGCAGCTGATTCTAAGAAGGACAGGTGGGTGATAACACCTGTCCAGAAACCACCTGCTTCACTTTCTTTCACACAAGTATGTGTTTGGACAAGAAATATTAATGAAGGAAGAGAGAGAGAGAGAGAGAGAGAGAGAGAGAGAGAGAGAAGACTGAGACCCTGGTTAGTCACCTTACACCAGAATGTAAGGACCCAAGAACATTCCTCAACTTCTAGAGAGATTTTTTTGTCATAGCCTCAGGCTGAGATTCTATCTGTGTGTAAATATTCCGGCCTCGGATACGAGTGAAGCCGTTCCAGCATTCGCAGGACTGGATTTGAAATGGCCTGCGTTCGTGACACAAAAGAAATTATTATTGTTACTTTTCCTTTCCTTTCCTTTTCCTATCACCTTACATCCTGAAGTGTTTTCTTTGTCTTACATCGCCTCAATTTGCAGACGATTATAAATCATTTATTTAATAAAGAACGGCAGATTGTGCTTATATTCGTTGCGGAACAGCCAGGAAAGAAGATATCACTTATGTAACAGGAGCTGGAAGGCAGTCGTTCCTTCACCTGGCTCTTATTAAGGGAAACTCGTCCGTCTTGAAGACTTCACTGCAGTGGAAAAACTATCGACACCGGAGACTCCTTAACATAAATGGTAAATAAAAACAATCCTTGCAGAAAGCTTTACCATATCAGCTGATAATGAATCGACACCTTTTAACCAATCAGATTCAAGAATTCAAGTGCTATGGTGGCAAAAAAACAAAACAAAAAAACATTTGTATTCGTTTATGTGGTTCAGAAAGTCACATTAGAGAGCACCTGAGTTTGAAGTGTAATCTGGTGTTATGGCTAATGTGCTGAGAGAGAGTCTGTACTGTATGTGTTTGGCGTGGTGTACGAGATCTTGTGTCTTGTTGCCACCAACTGGAGCAATGCTGAGGTGCACCTGCAGCCAAATCTCATGTGATTTCAGCAAAACGATGCGTGGATATGTGCAATGCAGTCATCACAGCTAAACTCAATGGCCTCGGTTATGTTAGGAAACGGTTATGTTGGTCAATCCTGAAGAAGGAGCAGGTGAAAAAAAAAGGTGAGTGACCTGGCAGACACACACATGCTGAGGGTGTGAATAAGCTGCAAGCTGGATTCCAGCAGCGCTGTGAGCAGGAAGTGTTAGACAGGAAGGACACTGCCCTAACTCTTCCTCAGCCACTCCACACACACACACACACACACACACACACACACACATACACACTGCTGGCATCCTGATTCCAACGTGCCCTCTCTGCAAACACCTACGGTGCATGTTAACGTTTTCCATCCAGTGCTGCAAAAGGAATTCTCGATTCTGATTGGTCAGAAGGTGTTGATTAATCACAGGTACATATTAATGCGTTAGCACCAACATGTTACAATCGTTAATTCAACTGTTTTTTTTTACCTCACGTTGTATCCTGTATCATGTAAAAAGGGATATCTGTCCAATTTTGAAGTTAAGCTTGATATCATGTAGACTTCAATCCATAACTCATGGAGATGGATTCTGCTCATGTGTCTTTAAAAAAATAACAACAACAATCTTACAGGAACCAGGAAGTTTGTGAACAAAAAGTGTTCATTCTTCCAAAACATGTCATGCAAGAGATGAATAGGTGTGAGAAAAGGAACGAGTTCTCGTCATTTATTTATGGATTTATTGAATAGCTTGAGCTAGATTTAATAATAATAATAATAATAATAATAATAATAATATAATTCCTGTATGTCTTATAAGGTTGATGATTTTCTGAATGGTGTGTGTGTGTTAGGTGGGGTTTTTCTGAATGGGGTGTCTCAGCTCTTCCTTTTTGGCACCGATGCAGAACGTGTGAAGTCATGCAGTCTAGGGTCGATACAGTCGACAGCTGTAAAAGAGAGGATGTGGCTGTTTGTATGAGAACGCCATCAGAGCCTAGAGCAGCACGCTGATAATAACGAACCTTGTGTGCGTTGACATTTTCGCATTATGGATCTATTAGGAATGGCACATCTTAGGGTCTGCAAATAACCTGCAAGTCAGTGCGAATAATCCAGAATATATGATATGTTTTTTCTTTCTTTTTTCCAGATGTAAAGGGCTCTGCTGCGGTTGATCTGAAATGGTGATGCTTGGAGCAGGGCCTGGCGTCCCCGTGGCCGACGGTGGTGTGCGCTCGGCTTCTCGGCGGTAATCAGGCGCTCTGTCGTGCTCTAATTGTTTCCAGATTTGTGTGGGAGGTCAGGCCCCAGAGAGCGCAGCCCTGCCAAGTTTATAAACACTGCAACGTTTCCAGATGGCCACCGGCTCCAGGCTGGCTAGCAGGTTGATTGGGTCCAGAATAATAACAGGTGGAGAGCAGACAATGAATTCCTTGACACTTTAGACCTTGCTTACTCTCTCTCTCTCTCTCTCGCTCTCGCTCTCTCGCTCTCTCATGTGACTTTTGCACTACTCTTTCTTTTTCCCTTCTTGGATCCATTTTGTATTTCTGTCTCCCAGACTCCATGTCTTCCCTCACTTGGACTTGATTTACTCATCAGCTTCATCTTTTCTCAGCCCACAACTTTACATAACAACATTATCACCAACTCTCAGAACATCACATACTCGCGTTACGGCATGAATTATCACGTCTCTGTTATATTCTGAGATACACGTACATGTGAACCCTTTGCTTAAGTGTGCACTAAAATGTTTAATGTCTCGCTTAGGCTACAGCAGCAAGAAACCTTTGTTCCATTATTAGCCTACCAGAGTTTTTCTCTCTCTTGAGGTTAATAAGAAACACATAGCTTGCCATGTTAAAGCACAAACTCTTCACTTGGTATTGTTACATAGCTCTGAAACTGGAGACTCCTTCTAACGGTTAGAGAAAAATGTGTTTATGTGGAGCGTCCATCGTTCACGTCCCCGTGTGACACCTCCCGGCCAATCAGAATCGAGGATTCAACGCCGCTGCTATGTAAAGGGCAATTTGACCAAATGACGAACGCAGGAGTCATTTTATTTGATTCGTTTCCTCAAACTTTTTTACAAGGGGACTTTTATGGAGCAGCGAACTGAACATGTCCGCTTTAGTAAAATATCGGCCACGGTTTTGTTTTGGCTCGAGCGCTAGATGCCTCGGACGGATCGGTGGAAGAGAAAAAGTCCCAAAGTGACCAAAGTGAGGAAACCTACAGCGCAAATCCCAGTTCAATGAGCCTTCTTAGTTATCCTGAATGCATGCTCTGAGAAGGAGGAAGGAGTGGAAAAGGAAGGAGGGATGGGGCGGGATGATACGGCGCTTGGTTACACTTGCTCAAGCCAAAGAATCCCCTTTCCCCCCCACCTCTCTCTCTCTCGCTCTCTCTCTCTCTCTCTCGCTTGCTCACACTCTCCCTCGGTCTTTAGTCGACTCCAGATGTGCGGTGGCTCCAGCATGGCTGACATGTACACTAAATCGGCATCTGAGGGCTCGTCAATCTGTGGGGTACTGACTGATCGAGCCCCAACGCAGGCAGAAAAAAAAACTGCAGGCCAAGTGTGG
The DNA here is from genome assembly GCA_030068355.1 of Notoglanidium maculatum. Classification (NCBI taxonomy): domain Eukaryota; kingdom Metazoa; phylum Chordata; class Actinopteri; order Siluriformes; family Auchenoglanididae; genus Notoglanidium; species Notoglanidium maculatum. Next base: position 1,743,819 of record JAQQZX010000033.1, on the reverse strand, counting down.
GCCAAATGCCGCTGGCACACGGGGTAACTTGGACAGGAAAAGACAGAGAGAGAGCAGAAAGGCTGTGGGACAGCAAGACGTTGGAAATCATTCTGTAGAAGTAGCACATCACCACTGCCTTTTTTTTTTCTAAACAAAAGACATTGCAACAATGCAGCTTTTACAGATTTTCAGATTAAGGCGAGGAAAAATTCTCAAAGAAGAAACCTCTCCTTTAGAAACGTCGAAATAGGATGAGGTGGCAAAAGTGATCAAGTTCTTTCCTCAGATTAAAAGGAATTGGAATAAATTGAAGAAAGTTATAAAGTACTACATTTACTTAAGTTACGAAACCAGACGCAGGGGGGCGGAAGAGCGTTACCATGGTAACAGCTCATTCCAGCTCATACCTGAAGCAGCTAAATGAATAATTTCCGAGCCTGAAACTGTATAAATGTTAGGTCAGGGGATTAACACAGCAAAGCACAAGAAAGAAACCAAAAAAAAAAAAAAAGGAAACAAGAGTGCTCGGAAGTTTTAACATCCCCGAAACACCTCGGAAAGCCAGGATGGCCCAAGAATGGAAGTTTGTGGGATCGCAGGATTTTATGCGGTTAAGAAAGAGACCGTTCTTGGGCAACAGCTAGAAGAAGGTGAACTCAGTCATGGCTCATGCGCTGATGACGTCAAGAAGACCAACGGGAATTCAGCGCGCGGCGTGTTTGTCAAATGAGGCCATATTTATGAGAAGAGAAGAGGAGGGAGAGGAGTGCTGCATTTGGTGGGACATTTTGTGGCCGTGGGTGTGTGTGTGTGTGTGTGTGTGTGTGTGTGTGTGTGTGTGTGTGTTGGGGGTGCAGGTAGCTTTGCACATGGATATGTGTGTAAGAGTTCTGATTTCATGAATGTGTTTGCTGTATCTTATTAGATTTTCTGCGGTTTACATGCTTGGGGGGAATGGAATGTATGGGAAAAGTCTAACACACACACACACACACACACAAACATAGCTATCGTTCTTTAATAAATGAAACATTGAAATTGTTGGCAACCTGCTGCAGTATAAAAGCAATAAAACATACTGTTACAGGAAATTAATCAACAGTGACTCACTTCATCCGCTTCAAACAGGAGTGTTGTTAATATAACAGGAGAAAAAAAACAAAAGAACGATCTACATTCATGTGAAAGTCATCTGTGAGGGGATCGCTGGATGTGGGAAACGCGCGACTGCAGCCGATGAAATCATGGCAAGAGCAAAGCGCATGGTTTAGGTCAAACCTGAAAGCAGGAATTTCACGGGAGTTCTGCTTTTCCTGGGAAACACGCAGCTCACAGGCCACTGCTACTGAATTCTAACGCTACTGAATTAAGGCTGAACACACGTTACACAGCGTAGCATTTAGAGATGTGCAGCGTGTTCAGCTGAACCCGTCATTAATCGGCAGAATTTACTGGAAACTTCGTCTTTTGTTTTAAAGTGATGTTCGAGGCCATCGGTTGTCCTTGATTTTAGAGCAAAAGGATTCTGGGAATTTGGGAGAATTTTCTGTCAGGAAGAGGGAGGAATTTTGGAGTTTAGGACAATTTTATTTGAAAATGTTTAGACAAATTGGGGAAAATCTTTAATTATTAAAGTGTTTAAAGTGTCTAATATTGGGATTTTCTTGCCATCAAAAGGATTTCTTATCTGTTCTATTCCAAAAAATAAATGTGTGTGTTTGTGTGTGTGTGAACGTAATGACTGGAATATGTAACAATTTCCGGCACAGCATTATGAAAGTCAATGGAAATATTCTACAAGATTGAAAGACTGTGTGTGTGTGTGTGTGTGTGTGTGTGTGTGTGTGTGTGTGTGTGTGAGAGAGAGAGAGAGAGAGAGAGAGAGA
>JAQQZX010000033.1:1716381-1741142 GCA_030068355.1 Notoglanidium maculatum | reverse complement strand
TGTGTGTGTGTGTGTGTGTGTGTGTGTGTGTGTGTGTGTGTGAGAGAGAGAGAGAGAGAGAGAGAAAGAGAGAGAGAAACCAGCACAGGCGTCAGCAGCCTGATTATTTTCACTGATCCATGTCTGTCTCCTCAGGGGCCACTGATGCTGACATTGTGTGTGTGTGTGTGTGTACTTGTGTGGGTGGGTGAAAATCAAGTCTCACAGTGACACACAATAATAACTTGCATATGCAGAATGTGGAAGAGGGGGAAAGAGCAGAACGAGTGCAGGGAAGGAGAGGAGGAAGACAGAACAAGATGGTAAAAGTTACAAGAATAGGATGGGGGAAAGTGGAGGATTGGGAAAGCGAGTGTGGTGAGGGAGAGAGGGAGGGAGAGAGGGAGAGAGGGAGGTGAAAAACACAGCGGCTCCAGTAAGGCGGCGGGACTGGGCAGGTTGATGAATGTGCTGGGCTTCTGCATCGTTGCCACCCCTGAGCTCGCGAACCTTCACCACAATGACTTACAGTCTCCTGCCACCTCCACACGCCAGAACTCTGGCCCTCGTCTCCACCTCCTCTCTCACTCTATCTCTGTCTTCCTCAAACACTGCATGTCTATCTGCAGCTAGGACGGCAGGTCTCTCACCGCTACAACCCTTTCTCTCTCACACACACACACACACACATAAACATCACTCAGTCAGTCCAGCACATACCCTGACCCATGACTCAAACTCTCAGCAAAAATGTACGTCTGAGTACCACAACTGTGAAGCGGAGTTACTTTTCCATAAATACTGAATTCTGGCATCTGATTGGTCAGAATGCGTACATTAATGCGCTCTATCGTTTCTATAGTAACAGCTCACTCCTCCAGGGTGGAGGCTCCACGTAACGTAAGCTTAAAAACAAACACAGAAAAGTTGCGAATCCTTGTTGTGGTGAAGTTTTGAGACGCTTATTTAGCATTTTTTTTTTTTTTTTTTTTTGGAAGGCGTCTCCAGTTTCAGCGCTGTTTTATACCGCAGAGTGTGTATGCTTTACGGTCTCTCAGGAACATGACAAGCTGCGTCTTTAATTTCAAGAGAGAGAAAAGCGAGAGGCAGCGTTGCATGTACCTATAAATGGATAAAAACAATGATATAGTGTTCTTTGATAAATGAGTGTAAAAGGAATAAAATAGTAAAATAGGGAAATAATCAATGTCTGGGTGGTAACACTGATTATTTTCTTAAATAATGGCACCCTTTGAGTGTTTTATTCCGTACATGAGGCATGCTTTAAAGTTAATTACAGTGTCCATCATGAGCATTTTGTATATCTACTGTTAGAGAAATATAGTGATGAAAATGAATAGCATCAATAATATACATGATATCTCTTAACTGACGATTATAGTTGATTCTTTTTTTTTTTTTTGGAATAGCTGAGCATTCAGTCGATAAAATGTTACACAGAAATGACTTCAACCGATTAAAGAAAAACCAAAAGTCATGAGCAATAAAGCGCCCGGTCTGAATAATAGCAATTAGCTTGCGCTCAGGATGTAGTTATGGACCATTAAAGTGCTTATAAAACCTTGAGGAAAACAACTGCGCCATAAACCCGGGTACCTGCTGCTCAAACAAATTGCACATTGTTCATATTCCTCATTTTGCGCTCACAGTTAGCAATGCTTTTTTAACGATCATTATTACTTTGTGCTGCTAATTTCCGCCGATTAATATCTGTGGGAGATCTTGAGTTTTTTTAATAACGGGAACGTTGGTGTGCCTGCTGTTCAAAATCTCTAGGCTATGCATTTTAACTCTCTGAGACCTCAGACTTACCACTCGGATGAAGAAGCTGCTCTACAACTGTTACTGTATCAAGCTACACGTGGTTTATAGTGGCTAAGCTACATTCTACCCTTAGCTAGCAACACTACAAGCTGCTGAGGAAAAGTAGCTATTTACACGGAAACTATGGGAAATTGGTACAGGCTAAGCCATAACGAAGAGATTTTGCTTTTTGTATTTATAAAACGCAGTTAACGTTACTCAATTGCAAAACTCCACTATTTGATTGTTTCCAGAATTTTCTTCCTAGCTAGATTTTGTGAAAACGTAGCTCATGATGGGAAAAAAGCTACATTATTAACCTAGTAGCGCTACATGTAGCTAGCTAGTCACCTTACTCGTTTGTTCATTTGCTCATCGCCGACAGTTTGTACCTATAAACTCGTAATAGCATGATGATATTTCTGAACATTTATTTCCCACACAAAAACAAGTCAAGAGAGTTTAAATCTCCATTTTCACTGTTGAATCTGCTAGAACGTTTATCATGGCTGCTAACCTTGCTGTTCCAATGCACCCTTATTTGACATTATTTAACATGTTTGCAATCTAATTTCACTTTGTTTTATTATTTCCTTCAATTTTGTGCCATCTTAAACAGAAGTTTTTTTCTTCGCTTATCGCTTTGTCTACTGTTCAGTACATTCATTTTCACGTTACTCTTGAGACTTCTTGACAAACCAACACCACTTGGCTTGTGTGAGCGTTTTTTATAAAAGAACGTTCTCGGAAATAGCCGTGTACGTTTTGTTCAGGAGACTTGCTGTATTTCAGCAGTTCCTGTATAAAACGTAGTCACTGTACGGTATGGTTATTTTGCTAATAATTTAAAAACACACTTAAAAAGTAATGAGTTGACCCATTGTGGATGAAGTCGTCCATTTTTATGGCTATCCTATAATGTTGAATAATAAAATGAGATTTAGTGGAGGCCTTAAGGAGAGCTGTTTGCTCTTCTGACTGTTACGCGGAACGACCCAAACACACCGAAATGTAGTAAATCAAAGAGTGCTTTGAGAGCAAGAGCAGCTCCAGACCCCTGTCTGCCCCCACCCACCCACCACCACCCATCATGTCAGACCATCCCTCTGTCCTTTCCCTGACTTCCGGTCGCGTCCCCATCCCCTCACCGTGGGACATTCCTGAGCGCGCTCTGAAACACAGCCCCGTTGTGCCGAGTCTGAGTGCAGGCCGCGTTTACAAGCGCAACCCGCGCACCCCTGCTGAGAGTCGGTCTCCACAGCCCCGCTCCCAGGTGACACATAAAACACTCTCGCCACTCACGTCAGACTGGCCATTAATGCTTTCTAATTGCAGAGAAGTGGAGTCATCTGTGATCGAGGCTATTAAGATAATTGAGGCTAATTGGAGTTTTATATTGCGCAGTATTGTGATTGGGGTTGGAACGTTGATGGAGAAGGTGTGGACCATTGGCTCTCAGATCCAAGAGACACTAAATGCTCTAACACATCGGTAAATACTCTGGCAAAAGTTTTAGATTTACTTCTACTATAAAGCTAAAAGGTTCAATTTTAGTTACTGAGGGTAAATTACTGCTTCTTTCACCAAAGCAATCTCCTAAAGCTTACTAACGTCTCTTAAACGTGAGCTAGCGTTATAATAACACAGTAGTGTCACAACCAAATCCAAATTATTCACAAATAATAAAAGTGATTGTGAACTCTGACGATGCTACCACCACCATGCTTCTTTTATCAGGATCGGATGCTGAAATTGACCTTTCGCCTTGTTTAGAGATGCTTAAAAATCTACTCATTGAAAAGTAGGGATTTTTCTTCTGAACTGTGGTGAGTAAAAGTATTAGGTGAAAGAAGTGAAGGGGAAAAAAAACCCTAACCCTTTCAAAATAAAACCAGGCGTAAGTACTTTATTACTTCCCACCTCTGTTACTTAGACTTTATAACCCCTGGAGATCCCTTCAGCCCTCCTGGAGATTGTGGATCTGCCCAAACCCCCTTGATCTAATATCCAGATTCTGGATGCCGTTAAGATCGGCAAATTTGTTATCCAGGACCACAGATACCCCGGTTTAATGGCAGAACAGCTATGAAAACCCATAATAGCTGGGAGAGCTCTGGTCTGAGTACCAAAGCACCATATTTAAAAAAAAAAACATTATGGGTAACTTTGCTTAATGCTACATCTTGGGGATGTTTATCGGTTCTCGAGCTCATCTTATCTAGTCTTGGGTTACACGTGATGCTTTGTTATTGGAAAATAAACAAATTTAAGGTGATAACAGTAACTCTGCTTCATCCATAACAGCATGACACACAGCGTTTTATTCCGCACATAATTATAGTGAATATAGGCAACCGCCAATTGTTATGCGGCTCATATTCAGCAAATTTATTAATAGAGATGGATAGAGAGAGAGAGAGAGAGAGAGAGAGAGAGTAAACGCAACGTGACGCATTCTCTAGACACACAGTAAAACAAGTAAATCAGACATTGAATGATTCCTTTTATAGCCATCCAGTTAGACGGCCACAGAGCGACTGGCTGTTTTCCCAGGCAGCAGCGTTAATTCCAGGTTATTTAAATTTTTCTATGCAACATCATCAACTATTTAAAGCGAAGAGGCTGTGGGGGCGACCTTTTATCGGCGAAGGGGAAGCTGGCCAACACAAGCCTGTGCCAGATTCGACTGGGTGTCTTAATCTTAAACACCACCCATTGTAGGGCTGTGTGCATTTCTCAGAAGCGTTCTCGTCTGGTCTTGGATGTTTTTTTTAAAAGGTGGTTTTATAAAATAATATGAGATTCCACAAATACGCAACTAATATACACAAATATGTGATCAGCCAATCAACGTATCATGTAACCACATGCAGATAGGGGGAAATATGTGACCAGGAGACGTTTTTCCAGTCTTCGCCTGTCCAGTGAGTGCTGTTGTAGCGCATCCGCTTCAAGGTTTAGCGGGTTGAGGTGCTTTTCTGTTTACCGCGGTTGTAAAGAGTAGTTATTTGAATTGAGTATACACGTCACATTTGTGGTTACAAATGATTTTACTGCACCGCATTTAAAAAATGCATAATCTGTTTTTCAAATCGGAATGTGATTTTATGTGATCAAACGTCTACATCACGACGTTTGATGTAGAATATAGGTAGGAATTTATGAACACGTCAGGTTTTGTATGCGCCTAGCCGTCATTCTTAGCAGGTTTCGGTGTGGATGAAACAGTTTAGACGTGCTTATGCAAGGAGCAAATCTTCGGGACGTGCTATTATAGGAGAATAATCAACGTCGGGGTGGTTTGTTTTGGCTAAACACCCACATGAGCTAGCCGACGATTGCGATTTATTATAAAATGACACGTTGTACTTTTTATCCGTTTATAGCTACATTCAACATTGTGGAATGTTCACAAATCTCTTACGTTGCAGCACTTCGACCGTCGTGCCTGTGTCGAACGTGTTGACAGAGCATTAACGGAAGCCTTTTATCAGAATCAAGGATTCTGCAGTGCTGCGGTATGAAGTGAACAGCGGTGAACATACTCAATAAGAGACTCCAAAGCTAAGAAACATCATTAAAATGATGCTGCTGGGAGCGATCAGCCACTTGTCCCAGTGTGTGGACGTGTTTAGCCTGGATGAGAACTATTGTACAAGCATTAATGTGAACCAGATGTTCAGCTTGTGTCCTCAGAATAAATGGGTCTATTGGGAAGCCGGGCTGAGTCTCGGGGGACATTCCTTACAAGGCCCGAAGCTGATTGGTCTGCGCTGAAACAACATGGCCAAGGTAAACGCTGATTTGCGGAGAGAAGGTATTTGTGTGTGTGTGTGTGTGTGTGTGTGTGTGTGTCTTTGTGGATTGGACTGGGGGAGGGTGCATCACTTTTGGACAGAGGAGCCTAAAATAAATCGTTTGGGCTGAAGGAGGAGCTTAGCTCATCCTCTAAGGAAAACAGAGGCTCTCGCGAGGGACTGACATGCGTGATGACTGTGGCGCCAGACGAGAGCCGACTGCGGCCTACTTTCTAGGGCTTCATGGGAAACGGGGAGCATCGGCACGCCGAGCTGCTTTCTCACTGATGTCACCCAGAGCTGCTGCGCTTAGTTTTTTTTTTGCCAGCGCATTGTTTTAAAAGTCTCACTGCCACACATATGTGGTTTCGCTGCTATAATAAGCACAGCCCCAGGAATTACAGGGGTATTTATTAAAACAAGATGTAAGGAATTAAACACTCTGTGTCATGCTGTTATGGGAAATTAATCAGTGCCAGGCTGCCGCGTTACTATCACCACCCTGAAGATGATTCTTATCCTATAGCATCAGGTTTTATTCCTGACTTGATTTTTATAGCTCTATTTAAGATTAGAGAACGGTGCTTTAGTATACCTATAGATATCTCACGACACTCAATCACAGGAAATGTTTAAAGGGGTTTTAAAGCTTTTTGAAATATCCAACCCTGCTACCATCATGATTAATTCATGAGCAGGAGAATGTCAACATGTCGCACGAGTTATGGATCGGCTCAGCTTGAGCTGAAGTGGTTTTGGCACCGCCTTCAGCAGTCCATTAGCAAATGATGCTTCTCGATGCTGTAGGACACGACGGTAACTTTAGTCTCCACTGTCATCTATATTCTGTCCAAATCCAGGTTAATTATTTATGATGAGGATGCATCGATGTGGATACAGAGATAAAATGCCAGCAATCTGGACGAATTGAACGATTAATAATGACGCTGCTTACGGTGTCAGGGTGGTTATTAAAAATGAGCGCAAAATACCATTAAATACGAAGGTACCTGCAGGTGTGCATAATTCTTGGAGTTTTTAATGACCGTGCTGTCTCTCTATTAAACGTCATAAACATAAACTTTACGCTTTCTGGTATCCGCATCAAAAAATCTGTACTGAGAAGCAAAACAAACAGGTCGGGTCCAACATTCAGTAAGAACTCCATCAGAGAGAGCTCTAGCAACATTTCCTGGCCGTGTACCACAGCTCCACCTGCACCGCTGCTGCATTATTATTAGCCAGACTATCTCACTATTAGAGCTGAGTGATTAGCAAGAGGCTTTTCCGTGTCCAGTGCCACATCCGGTGGCCGCCGGACGCTCGCGGCTACAAAGCGTCGGTCTAAATCGAGAAAGCGCCTCACCAAGCACAATAGCTGGAAAGCAGGAGCGTGGCGAGTTTTTCCTCTGTCCACGGGGGTGGAGGGCCCTGTTTTTGTAAGCACTCGCATCCTGTGAAAGTCCCCTCGTCCAGACAGGGATCTCCACCTGCTCATCAGGACGCAATTAAACGGATGCTGATCCCGAATCTGCTTTCGTTATCCCAACCCTGACGACGCAGGAGAATTTCGAGATCACAGCCCTCGCCCCTCAGCCCGTGGGCCCGTGCCGCGCTAACTCCCTCAACCCCTCCCTCCATCCTCCTTCCCTCCTCCTTCGGCTGCTCATTTGACTGGCGCCAGTGCTCAATGGGGCCTGCACTTTGATTATTTGTGTTAACAGTTAATTTAGCACCACAGACACATGTGCCAAAGTTGCCTCCACTTCCCAATGTATCACCAACAAATGTGACTTTTATGAGTTCTTTTGCGCAAAAAACCAGACTTCACTTACACACTCACACACACTCTTTTTCCCTCCCACTGGCGTCGTTTTAAGCCTCCGCTGACCGAAAGCCTCCTTTAACACACGCAAACACCCCCCCACCTTCCTAAAAAAACAAAAAAGAAAAAAAAAACACATACACAGAACCTTAATCTTTTCCACATCTTGCATGAGGGAGTTATTTCGGGCTGCCCTGTTCCTAATGTTTGCATTATCAGGGATACATTACATGTCAAAGCTGCAGAGGTTCTCGTATTCCTCAGCGCTCACACGCTCTCGAGTAATAAGAGGAAATTTGGCTGGTTTGCTTTCACAGTGAGAGTTCTCCTTCTTCTGCTTTTAATCAGCGATTATGAAATCTGTGAGGAAACCATCTTGTTTCAGTGACGCGCCACAAAGCCGAGAGCCTAGGAGGGCTTATGCAAAGAAAAGAACTGTACCTGATTATAACGTTAGACGTAATTCATCATTATTGCGTACGTACAACGTCACGCCTTGAATTTGCACGCGAACCAAAGTAAACGCACGTGACGGCATGCTCAGAAAGGGTGATGAATAAAAGAATGTGAAAAGTGAAGCATGGGTCAATGATGCAGTATGTGAAGGTGTGTGAAGTGACTAAAAAAACACATGAGTCACTGATGCGATTATTTATTTGTCATGAGAGAGAGAGAGACGGCGGGTGGAGGAGTTCTGATCCACTTAAATGAGAAAATGGTTTTGGCGTCTTGTGCACTGTATTTAAAACCCCAGCATGCTTTGCGGTGCCAGTTATAATAACCTTGTCGTCAGCGGTTGGGCAAAAACGTTCAGTCAGATGATTAAAAACGATATTTTCTGTCATTATTAGATCATCTCATTAAATACTTATACGTGCGTGTACATTTTTCGATTCTAAGCCAACGTGGCGGACATGATGGCTTCACGCTATATAATGGCAAATTCATGTCGTTCTCTTCAATCCGCTTTCAGTCACGTGCACTGAAATCGTAAATAAAATCGTCCCTCGGCGGACACAGTGGCATTGGTCATGGTGAAGATGGCCAGGGTCTACAGGATGCAGGACAATACAGGGAAGGAAAGAGGAGGCAGCTCAGTGCTGGGCAAGGTGAACCTGTCAGCCTGCAACGCCCCGACACTGACTCTCTAGCCAAAACACGGCTGGAGTGTGAAATGAAACAAAGTAGGTCTGAGCTATAGGACTGCATCAAATCCCAAACAGAAAGGAATAAATCCCTCCACGTAGGGAGATCATCAACAGCAGAAAACCTCACCATGTCCACCGAAATTAATCAACCCCTTCAGACCAATCAGATTTCAATAATAAATGACCATTAAAAGAAAACAGTATTTCATAGTATTTCAGTATTTCCCTTGTGGACAGCGTGAGGCACTGGAGGTGAGAGCCTGGACCCCTGTTCACGTGTAGTTTTCAATGAATCGTGAAATCACTGGAGCTCGTTTAAATAGTTCTCATGGCTGATCCACACTAGCACAGAGAGAGAGAGAGAGAGAGAGAGAGAGGATGTTTCCATGGCTCCTGTGGCCTTGGAAGAGCATAGCTGTGGTGTGAGCTCATCAGTGCGGCCGATTTCTGCTTTCTCAGCATTGCTCCTTCCCAGACTCGCAATATCGATGTCCAGCTACAGCGTCATGACACCCACTCTCCTCTGTCTCTCTCTCTCTCTCTCTCTGTCTGTCTCTATTGCCCACTCCTCTGTATCTCACTCTCTCACTCTCTCTCTTCTGCTCTCATATATAGCATGATGTCACAAGGCCTTTTTTCAGAGAACAGTAAAATCAAGGATTCTACCTGGTTTTAACTTTCACAGATGTCTAAAGGACTTGGAAATATATTAAAATCTGGTGTTAGAGAGATCTGTGTGTCTGTCTCTCTGTCTGTCTCTCTGTCTGTCTGTCTATCTGTTCTTTCATCTATCTATCCACCTATCCATCTATCTATCTATCTGTCTGTCTGTCTGTCTGTCTGTCTACCCTTCTCTCTCTCCACTCCTCCGCTCTCTTGTGAGAATTGTGAATGCTCATGTTTCCGCTCTTTAGAAGAAAAAAAAACCCAGAACCAATATTTTTAATGTTCGCATTTATTCACACACACACACACACACACACACACAGACAGTTTGTTTTACTATCCTTGTGAGGTCCTTCTACTGACATAATGATTAATGCAGCTCATTAATGCTGCACCTGCACCTAAACCTGACCCTAAACCTTGAAAAGGAAAAAGGAAACTTTTTGGCTCTTTTTTTTTTTTTTTTTTTTTTTGTTTAAAAAAACAAAAAACAAAAAAACCCTGTGAGGACCATCCAAAACTGTCTGATCTTACGATCTTTGTGAGGACGTTTGGTTCTCATAAGGGTCCTCGTAATGGTACATAAACCAAAACACACAGGCACACGCGCGCGCGCACGTAGCTAGGTCGGTGCGAGAGCGCGCGTGTGGCTCCATTTTTTTTTTTTCACTGGGCGCTAATTAAAAACATCCAGTCATGTAATCTCTCTCACCGAGCAGAGACACGAAGTCTGCTGGCTTCTCCCTCCTCCCCTGAATAAATACCTCGCCATGGAATCCGTACACAGCTTATTTGTTCTTCTCGCTTTTCGTCCTCGAGAGTTAATATTTTTCTTTTCCCCCCTCAAGTTAAGCTCTGAGCTGCTTTCCCAACAGGGGAGAAAAGTTTGGAAACTTACAAATTTGTGTTTATCTGTGTTGTCATCATACAGAACCCTAAAGAACCCCAGAGGAACCCGGTAGTGAAGCATTTCTTTGACTTATCGACACATATAAAACAAATCTACCATTGCTTAAGGAGAACCCTGATTCAGAAGACTGTGCTGATAAAAGAAAAAATACTGTTCTTCGGTGGATTTGTGGACACATCTTTGGGGATGTGTCAGGGTTCTAATGTTCTACCTGAAAAAAAAAACCCGTGAAGATTGAGAGCCTTTTTAGATCTAGAACCTTAAACGGGTCTTTGGTTAGAAACATTGATCACTTGAGACGAGGTTCTTCGTTGAGTTTTTGAGATGGTTAAGGGTTCTAGCATTCTACTTAAACATTTTTTAAAGTGGAACCTGAAACTTTCTTTTGCTTCTAGGAAAATCTTTAAATCTAGCACTATAATTAATTATTTGGTCACAAACATTAATGCTAAAAACTGATCAAGAGTGCTATATAGAACTTTATTTCTTAGTACAAGTTTAAATCTAGAACCTTTAGGAACATTAATCAGCCTTTGAGTGATTGAAGAGAAACCATTTTTCTAAAAATGAGTTCATAATTTTACTATTCGGTACAGGAGAACTGGAAGATCTTTCTTGAAACTTGTGGAGTTTGGCATGGTTAAGGGTTCTTGTGTTCTACTTTGACCCTTTGTCTCGGAAAGTGCTTCAAACTAGAACCACAAAAGGTTCTTTGGTTAGAAACAATAATCATGCAGACAAATTATTGTCCAAAGAATTGTTGGGTCATGAGACTAATTGAGACTTCCCTAATTGAGAAGACTGCAGTAAAAGAAAAAGGGGTTCTTTATGGGGTTTGGGATGATTAGAGGTACTTAGCATTTGACTTGAAACACTTTCGGAAAGGGGTTAAATCTAGAACCCTTTATCAGTATGTCAGTATATAGGTATACTACTCTGGATTACAGTGCAGGAGATCTGGAGGACGTTAGTAAAAACTCTGACGAGTACTATGCAGATTATTTTTTCTTGGAAAAGGTTTCAATCTAGAACCCTAAATGGTTCTTTGGCTAGAATCTTTAATGCTAGAAACATAAATCACTCAAAGAATGATTAACGAGGAGCCATTTTTCTAAGAGTGTATGATTAATCTGAAGTTTCTCTGTATAGGAGAGCAGGAGAGGAACTTGGCACTGGTTCTAATCAGATTTTTTTCTCACTCCCGGTTCTTGTGTAGACGCTTGACATACTGCATGTGTTTCTGTCAAATTGCAGGCCTAACACTAAGAAACATACAATACAAACAGTATGTCTGCAGTTCTGTTTTACACCACATATGCATTTCTGTCTGTCGGAGAACCCGAATTTAAGAAATGTAAAGGTTCCTCAGTCCAAAGTAAACAGCTGAGTCTCGTAATATTGTGTGAAATATAGTCAGCGGCGGCACAAAGGGAGGACATGAGGCACCGCTGCCACTTCCTTTCGGCAAGGTCACAAAGGCTGCGCTCAAATCAAAATGTTTCCCTATTCATGTGCACTACACAGGCAGGAAGGTTCCACAGCCTAGGTATAGAACTGTTTAGAAGTCAGAAATTAGAGGTAATTAGAGCTGCTGGAGAGGAAACCGTTGCCATCTCACAGGTCCACAGTCCAGGGTTCGGTCCTGAGCTTGTGTCTGGAGTTTCACATGTTCTCTCCGTGTCTGTCTGGGTTTCATCAAGGTTCTCCAGTTTCCTCCTGCTGACCTCACAACTGGAATGGTGATGCTAAACTGTGCCTGTGTGAATAAGTGTGTGAATGGTGCTGTGTAATGGACTGCAGTCATGGACCTACTGCATGTTAATGCCTGTAAACACTGTGCACACACTGCCACCTAGTGGGTACTGGAGGAAAATGTCACAAGCCAAGCAGCATGTGTTTATGAACTATATTACTTCTTTAAAAAATACGAAGTTCCAAAATGGTTATTATTATTATTATTATTATTATTATTATTATTATTATTATTATTATTATTATTACTATTATTATAAAACATAGCTAAAACATAGCCCATACATCAGTGCAGCATTTTTTATTTAGTTAAATCTTTATTAATTTAGTTTACTCTTTCGTAGTTATTAAAGTTATTAAATACATTATATTTTATACATTATATATTAAGTTAAAAGGTTATTAAATACAAATATATATATATATTTCTCGTATGTAAAAAAAAAGAAAAAAAGGTTACTTTAGTGTGATTTTCAGCAGGTTTTTGATCATAAATCTACACATTTGTCAGAAATAATAAACAATTTATGTGTTTATAACAATGTTAATATTTATTATCCTCTTCTTCTTGTCATTGTCATTTTTTTTTTGTTATTGTTGTTGTTAATATTTTATCATTTTGTTTGCCGGGTATTATTATTTTGTGTCTTTATTTGTTCTTTATTTTATGACAAAATATCACTGTACACAATTAAAAATTGTTATTAAAATACCCAAATTGTATGATTTTAAATTATGACTTATGGATAAGCAATAATGTCGATAAACAAATGAAACTAAAATAAATAAATCAGTGATTTTTCAGTCACGCGCCCCGGTGAGTTTAATGCAGTGGCGGTGACGTGAGCACCCACGTGACCCGACGTCACGCCGCCGTGCGCTTCTGGATTTGGCTAAAGAAGATGGCGGCCTCCTCAGGTTTGTCTGTCCGATGTGTGCAAAACGCGAAGAAATGTTTCGCTTTGCTTTTCGAAGAAGGATTCCAGTAGAAGATAGAGGATGGCTTGTGTTTAAATTATTTGCGGAAATAAAAAAAAAAAAAAAAACACGAATCAATAAATAAAAGCTGCGTCCGGGCGCGCGCGGGGGTTTGGCGTTGTGTTTATGTAGTGTGAGCTTTGCTTGGGCGCGTGCGCTAATTTTAGCTCAGTCTCTTTAGTCGATGGGACAAACATTTTTGGCAATTTAAAAATAAACAAACGAATCGCTTTGTCGTGTGTGAGGTGTGTAGGAGTCGATTCTGACACGCGAAGACACTGTTAAAGGGGCTTAGCAAAATACTGGGCGGGTGGAACATAGCTAGAGCTAACATGCTAGCAAGTGCTAGTTAGCACAGCTAGCTGACATGGCTGGTGTTAGCTCTGCGCGACTGTCAACGGTGCATTTATCTTCGTTTTCAACCATTTAAGTAGGCTAATGTGTTAAATGTTAAAGGTTTAGGCTGTCATGCTGCTAGTCCTACTTGCTAGCTAGCCTGGTTTGTGCTGTAGCCATGCTGTGGCTAACTACAGCGTCGAATAACCCTGGTCTCGCTATTTAAAATAAAACAGATTTATATGTCATTAAAACGCAAACACGCACTGCTTAAAAAAATCTCCTTATTTTCCCCCATTTTTCTCTATTTGGAGCTTTAATTCAGAGTGTATAGAGCGAGTCAAGTTCCTGGAATTTAAGGAAGTGGCTCCTAATTTAGCAGCTTGGATAAGTATACAGTTTAAAATGTTCTAACTGCATATTTTACCGATGTAATTAAATGTTTACGTCAGACGTATTATCTAATGCGTGCATTTATATTGCGTCACACGTTTAAGTACTTTCCCGTAGGCTGCTTCTGTCCTTTGCTCATTTGCATAATTAGCATATTTTCAAAAACGTAAATGAAATCGCGTCTCGCCTCACGCTGACTGGCGTCAATTTTATGATTGTAATATTAATCGTTTTATTTTTTTATAAGAATAATCAAAACGACAATACATGTTGAAGAAAAAAACGTAAATGAAGACGCTAGTGAGAAAATCAAACTATTAAACTGCCTAGTAAAATAGTAGTGGTGATTATGCTAAGGAAAACCTGATATACCTGTTTATATAGCACCGTTTATCTCTATAAAGTTAAAAAAAAAATGCTGGGTAAAATCATTTATTATAATTAGCTTTGTTCATAGTCACTCTGCTTCATCACACCACTTTGTTGTTGGTTATTTTCTTATAACAGCGTCACACTTGCGTAGCTATTCCACCAGTAACTTGCGTTATATTAGTGACTTAGGGTTAGGGTTTTCACCCTGGTGATTTAAAATATTTTTTTAGAAAAATATTTATCTTTGTGTGTGTGCAGGAGTTAAAGTTCCACGCAATTTTCGTTTGTTGGAGGAGCTGGAAGAAGGCCAGAAGGGGGTCGGCGATGGCACGGTGAGCTGGGGCCTGGAGGACGACGAGGACATGACCTTAACACGGTGGACGGGAATGATCATCGGACCTGCGCGAGTATGCCTTTAGACTCTTCACGTGTTGGAGTGCATACTGAAATTCAGTTGTCATGTTAATACAAAACAGGGAAACAGAGTAGTCCAAGACTTTTACTTAAATAAGTTTTGGGTGTAATATTCAGCAAAACAATTCGTTTAGAATCATAAGTGTAGCAATTAACAACACAGTGCACCGGTCAGAACGACTGTTTCAGATTAAACAGGCCCCCTGAAGCTTAATTTTTTATTATTTTTTTTATTTTTGACCACTTTTCACGCGAATAAATTTGCAGAAAAGCCGATCAACCGAAAGGGAAAGGACGTGCGAGGTGAAAGACATGCGCTGTCTTCTGGGAGATTTAGCTTTACTTAGACATTATGTAGGTGAAATTCGATCAGTAAATTCACACACCTTTAGCGCCAATAGAAAACAAGTGGGCGGGGCTGGTGTGTTTGATCAGTTAAAGATTATTAAGTGATACTACAACAGGCTTCTGCCTCGCCGTTTCCTCGCCATCTTGTACGCCGTCATCGATGAGTGGTGTTTTTTAGCAGTCATATTGTTTCTTCTCGCCAGCAACCGCGAGTCTCCCGTGTGGCCGTCGCAGGCTGTCGGGGGTTTCACGTGTTCAGTCTTGCTAATGGTTTGTGAAATGCTTTCACTGTAGGTCACTGTACACTTTTCTCTTTCTTTCTATAAGACTTAGAGTTTTATTATTTTTTTTAAATTGCTACTCTTGAGGCTGTGGCTCTTTTCTTGTCTAGAACAATTTCAGCAACGAACGTCGCATTAATCCCCCGACATGTTTAAAGGTGTGTGAATACTGGTGTCTTGGTGTGATCTGCATGAAATACATTAATAAATAAATGATTTTTTTAACTCTCGCTGGAGATAGTTACCATGGTAACACCCACCGGGCGCATTCCTGTGTGGTGGTGAAACGATGAAAGTGACGTGGAAAACATTAGAAACGATCAAATAATACGGGAGGAAAAAGTCTTGGCGCCCCTCATGGCTGTTTGGGATTCAAATACGTTGAGATTCAACTTGTTTGCTCAGATTTATATTTTGTATTCTACTACTGCACGATTAATCAGGAGGTATCTTTGTTTTTCAGACTAATTACGAAAACAGGATATACAGCCTGAAAGTGGAGTGCGGCCCTAAGTATCCTGAAGCACCACCGACTGTTAGATTTGTAACAAAAATTAGCATGAATGGAATAAATAACTCCAACGGGATGGTAAGTAGTCACTGGGTTATGATAAAAAAAATCTCTTGCTTGGCAAACTGACTCATGAATTTGGAATGTTGCATAGGTGTTTTCAGCTCTCAGATCTGAGCTCACCTCTGGGAATGTTCAGCTCCGCCCCCTTTTATCCATCTTTTTAACTTTTTCGGTACCTGATATGCCTGCTGATGTACAGGTTTCATGACTGACAGACAGCGATTCAGGTATTTAGCTTTTAAAAATAAACCTTTAAAATGTGTTCGATGATAATTTCACGCTATTGACGGCGCAGGCGAGCTTGTGGTGCACATACACTATGTGGCCAAAAGTATGTGGACGCCTGACCGTCACGTCTCACTGAATTTAGAGTCGCCCCCCCTCATTCCCGCTAGAACAGCCTCCACGCTACAGGGAAGAGTGGGAATTTGGGCTTATTTGTTCCGAAGAGGATCAGGCACTGACGTTGGACGAAAATACTGGCGATCGGTTCGTGCCAAAGGTGTTCAGTGGCGTTTAAGACTGGAACAATGGAACTGAGCCCAAACTTTTAGCATTATCCCTCCTCCACCAAACTGTACTGTTTGCCACTATACGTAACGTTCTCTTGGCATCCACCAAACCCAGATTCATGCATCAGGCTGCCAGATAGTGAAGCGTGATTCTTCACTCCAGAGAACACGGCTCCACTGCGCCAGAGTCCAGTGGCGGTACTTTACACCACTGTACACCAGCCCACGCTTGGCATTGCGCATTGTGATCATAGACTTGTGTGCAGCTGCTCAGCCATGGAAACCAATTTTATGAAGCAGCATGCCAACATGTTGCTTCCTGGGGTGCTTTAGGACTCTGTACTAAGCTGCTGTTGCTAATAGACTCTTCTATTTCACAATAATCGCACTTGCAGTTGATTGGGGCAGGTATACCTTAACTGACTTATGCCAGAGGCGGTGTCCTATGACCTGTATATATGCTCACTCGAGTTTCTACCGTAAAGTACTATATCGAGAATGTACTGTACGCATTGTTTGTCTTCAGCGTTAGCAGGGGTGCCTTCAAGATTAAGCAAAGATAATTTATTTATTTTATAATTGTTTTTGGTGCCAGTACCACAAAGGTGCAATAAAAATTTTTTGTTTGTTTCTTGTGTTTTTTCCTTCTTCCAGGTGGATGCACGTAGCATACCAATTCTAGCAAAATGGCAAAATTCATATAGCATTAAAGTCGTTCTTCAAGAGCTACGGCGTCTAATGATGTCCAAAGAGAATATGAAGCTTCCTCAACCGCCTGAAGGACAGACGTACAACAATTAATTGTATATGATTGTTTTTGACCATCTGTCTTAAAAACAAAAAAACAAAAAAAACAACAAAAAACCCCCCCCCACCTTATTCTACTAGTCTCATGTCATCGGAGATAGAGAAAGGGGGGGAAAAAATTCAATTTCTTCACTCTGCACATGAACAGACATCTTTGCAAGGGCAGCATTGGATGTTTCCAAATAGTTTAGCTTCTCAGAGAAAAAGAAACCAAGAGAAAACGTGAGTCACCGTGTGTCCTCCAGTCCACCAGCCTCCTCCAGTGATGTTATGTCGAGCTTTATTGTTTCGGTATTATTTTTTCCACTTAATTAAAAAGGAAAAGGCAGGATGGAAGTTTTAATTTAACGTAACCTGGCGGTAAAAATAACTTGCTTGTAAAGATGCCTACATGATATACAGCATGATTAGTCTGGAGGGGGAAAAAACCATCAGCATAATAAAATATGTGACTGATAGAAGCCTTCGTGGCGATTATACTAATGTGTGCCTGTAGTCTAGTAGTAGTATCACAAACGGAAGGGAGTGGCTGGTTCTTTTTTTTTTTTATTATTATTATTATTATTATTATTATTTTTAAAGAAATAACTTGTGACAGTAGGCGTTTGTTTCAGTGCGCTATTTTTTGTTTAAAATCAAACCATTCATTTAACTCCTTTTAGAAATTGTCAGGTACATTAAAACATTCAACGTCACAAACCATCTCTCTCTCTGCTGTACGTATACACCAAGCTCATTGCATATTAAACGTATTGAATTACTGTACGAAGTGATGCAGTGAACTTTTTGAGGATTTTCCACAGCACGCCGTCACGCCCTGATGTGCTTCTCCAAGCGGTTTTATTAAATTTAATTAACCATCATCCCAACCCACCTTCTAAACCACACCACCACTTTCATTCATCTGCTCGTGAACCTAATTTTGTGTAATCTGGAAGCTGTACACTGTAATAATGAATAGCTAACGTAGTCGTTACTTGTTAATGAGCTATAAAAGCTTAAAGGTGTTTTTTCTTCCCTGAAATCAACCGCAAGGATACACAACAAAGCGTTAACACCAATCGCTTTAACACATCTCGAAAACATTTTGGTCCCTTTTTGTCTCTTTTTCTTTGTCTTTCTCTTTTTTTTTCTTTTTTTTTTTAAAAAAGATTTATATTCTGATTATGTTGAATTTGTGACACAGGGGCTGTATTCAGGATAATAAATATTGTGGAACACAAACTGCTCTGTTTATCTTCTTTAACAGATTTTTTTAAATCATGTTCACTTTTGGATATGTGATTATCCAATCAGTCTATCAGGTTGTTGGTGGAAACTGCCGATAAGCGTGGATTTTCATGCACGATTTCTAGAATTGGTACCAAATGTGGTGTAGGGGGGATATATCCTCAGTTCTGTCAGGAGAACGCCCAGACAGGTTTGAAGCCAAGAGGAAAGCTATGGTGACTCGAATAACCACTCTGCAACCACGGTGAGCAGGAAATCATCTCAGAACACACGTCATGTTGAAAATTTAGGTGGATGAGCTACAAAAGCAGGAGACCACGCAAGAAGCTACTGTGATCACAGACTTGCTGAAACTGGATAGGTTAAGATTGAAATCCTAGTTTTAGTTGTACTGTGCCATCTAGGCCTGTTTCAATCACAGAAATCCTCTTTTTATAACATGTGTTCGTGTCTCATCTTATTAAGTGTAACACACCTCTCCAGTTTAAACAGAAGACCTTCCAAGTTTCTTCTGAAAAGATATTGTTCAGGATATATGTTTAAAAAACTGGAACTTTGGCTTTGGCACTTATGTTGTTTGATCAATACCGCCAGACCAGTAGGTGGCGGTAATGCCTCATAGTTCACCAAGGCTGCAATAAAATGGAGTGACGATACATATCTATTAGAAGCTTCTAGGTATAAAGAAAATGGGTTTTACACTTTGAAATGTTAATCATAGTGCTCTGTTCATCAGCGTGTTTGAGTCACGTGATACTGAGATGGCCGTGATTAATTCGGCATTTAGAAAAAAAAATTCTAAAACATTACTTAGTACATGTTACATTTAACTGTGTGGAAAACTAGGCAGTAAAAATAGGATTTTATAACGAATTCCCAGCGTATTTCCATTCCATGTAACTCAGCGCCTTCTTTGTGAGCTGTCTTGGCACGTGACATGGTCTCGGTCGTGGCCTTTTCCCGCGAACATCTCGGAAGAAACCATTTGTAGGGGGGGAGCATGAAAATCAACACTTGGATTATAAGCGCCGTAAAATTGTTTTCAACACAATAACTGAAATAAAGGGCTTTTTTATTTTATTTTATTTTATTTTATTTTATTTTATTTTAGGGCGCACGTTCACAAGCGTATATTAGGAAAAAAAATAAAAACACACACAAGGTGGATATTTCCCCTGTCGATGAAGTAGTGCTGTCCAGGCTTCTGATTGGTCTGTGTTTCCGCGCGAAAACTACGTCACCCACGATTTCGCGCCACACTTCTATTTGGGAAGAAGCTTGTGAGACGGTAGGTCGATATTTAAAGGTGTTTTGTATTAAACATAATTTTAGCCGTTAAAAATTCGTATATAGAGTGGGAAACTTACTCCTTGGAAGCATTTTGAGTAACTTGTCCTGTATGTTTTATATTAAGTGAGTACATGATGGCACTTTAATAAGACCGAATGGAAAAGACATGTAATGGCGTCGATGCAGTTAAAAGCAATGAACTCTGATATTAAGCTCTTAGGTGTTGTTTTCAAACCTGGATATTTGATTTAAACTGCTTCGGAGATCTTACTGTTTTCTGTTACTATGGTTTATCTTTCCTGTCGCGCGCGTTTTATCCATCACTCAAGATGGCTGCTTTTGTAACTTCAGCGTCTTAAAAAGTGCACGAGACTTTAAATAATGAACAACCCCACGTGAAGTCGATTCATTCACAAAATGCCTCGAAGTGTTTTATTCCTCTCATACCACAGCTAATTGCAGGAGAATAGTTTCTTAGTTGTTAAAAGATGAAAGGATGTACTTTTTATCCGTTTATAGTTGCATCACATATCCAGACATAGTACTGTCAAGGGTGTAAATGTAAACAGTAAAGCGTACGGTATGGGGACCTTACTTTTACTAATATTTCTATTTTTTAAATGTGCTTTCCACTACTGACTGTTGATCACTTCATTAATAAAGAATAAAACACGTGGAGGTGTGCTGTTACAAGAAAATAACAATGAAAAAGCTCTCGAGGCTCCTTCCGTGAATAATGAAACAAGCATCTCGTCGCATATCATGAATACGAATTAATTTTCCTTAACAACATTTTCAGGTAGGTTATAGCGAGTGTGTTAGAATAAACCTCTCGTAATTGCTGTTATAAAAAATAATCAGCACCGTCTGACCAATCAGATTAAAGCATCTCACCTTTGTTTTCCAGTGAGTGGTCAAGATGTCTTCACCGTCATCCAGTGCACGCAAGCGCGGCAGGAGCAGCAACCCGTCGACTCGTAAGTTACTGGATCACGGCGGTGCTGATCGGAGTTATTACAGTGTTGCTTTATTAGTGTTGCAGTTAAATTGGAAATGAAAACATTTTGTGACATCAATTTCCTGTGGCATGTTGTAGTGATTCTTCCCCTTTGTGTGTTTAAAAAGCTGCTCGCGATGGCCCTCAGACCCCACGGGTGCGTGGATCCCAGGAGTCCTCCACTGGAGATTTACAGCCCATGCCCACCTCCCCTGGCACGGACATGCAGAGCCCCGTCCCTCAGGACACCTCACTCTTCTCCAGCCCCATGCCCCGCCCCTCCGGTACCTCCATGGCCATATTTGCATGTTTCCGTGATTGCACTTTGAATTGCAGATGGATCAAACAGCCAAATGTTTTTCTGTTTAGTTACATGTGCGTTCTTTTACAACAGTCCCGCAGAGCGAACCGGACATGAGCTCTCCGCTGATTTACGACACGCCCAGCCGCGGGACTCCGGCTCGCCAGAGAGCCGACCTGGGATCCGTCAGGAAGGCGCCGCAGGTGGACCTGAACTCCGAGCCGGTGAGTCAGAGAGACTCGGTGAAGTCAGGCTCTCGACTGGTTTGGTTTATACTCACGGTGCGATCAAAACTCTAGAATGTGCTAGTTTTGTTTTGCTTTTTTCCAGCCCTCGGGAGACGCGACTGTCGCCAGCGAGCAAAACGCCGGCCAGAGACTCGTCATCTGGGGGACCGACGTCAACGTCGGAACATGCAAGGAGAAGTTTCAGGTAACACCAAATGACCATTAGTCGTATTGGAGAGTCATTATAGCACGCCGTAGAGCGGGGCTCATGAGCCGGCCTGAGCGGATGCAGATTTCTATAGAGCTGATGAACGTGTCAAAATCTGGGAGAGAAAGAATGCGATGTTCATCATAGTGGAAATAAGACACGGTCGCACTATGCGATGCGTCTATCATATTCATTTATTATCAGAAAATGGTCATGATGGTTTGTTTGAAGTCTTGTAAGCGGTTGCGCTTTAAAAACGGAGACCCCCATTCTGATGTGGGATTTTTCTTCTCCACTCATGTTTCAGGGTCTGGGTCACTATTCAAAACCACATTAAAAGATGTATTATAAAGGTTGTTTTAAATATTCGACGATGACCATAGTCACCATTCAAGCAATGAAATTAAAGATTTTTTAAAATTCTGCTGTAGAGATAGATGTGTAGTGTGTTGGGGGGGAAATGCATGGATACAAAATGAGCCGTGACATAAAACTCTGGTTGTGAAGTAAATCCATGTGCAGCATTTGGGTTAACCGTGTGTGTGTGTGTGTGTGCTTGCAGCGTTTCCTGCAGCGATTTATCGATCCTACGTCACGGGAGGATGAGAACGCGAGTCTGGATCTGAACGAGCCTCTGTACATGCAGAAACTGGACGAGGTGGGGTTTAGACTCAGAATCTCCAAACCGTACGCAAATATTATTTCAAGTATACAGAGTTTACAGACCTGTGTGTGTGTGTTGTAGATCAGCGTTGTTGGGGAGCCCGTGCTGAATGTGAACTGTGGCCATATTCAGGCCTTTGATGCCGACCTGTACCGTCAGCTCCTCTGCTATCCCCAGGTAAGAGTAACGCGATTTGGCCGTAACAACCCTCCGTTCTGTCACTCCTTTTAGTGAGGAGAAAGAAATCATCTGTCTGGGAAATATCTGGTTTAATTGGAGACAAGTGTGTCTGCAGAGCTCTGGAAACAAAAGGACTGTTGTATTGTTTCGTTGATTTATTTTCTTTATTTTTTGCTTTTTTTCATCCATTGACCACAGGAAGTAATTCCGACGTTCGACATGGCAGTTAACGAGCTGTTCTTCGATCGCTTCCCTGATTCCGTTCTGGAGCACCAAATCCAAGTGCGTCCCTACAACGCCCTGAAGACCCGCAGCATGCGCAGCCTGAACCCCGAGGGTGAGTCCGACTCCCGGGTCACTGGGTGAGTTCGCCCTGCTGGTGGTTTGATGTGTCTCGGTAACGTGCCGAATCTCTCTCAGACATCGATCAGCTCATCACCATCAGCGGCATGGTGATCCGCACGTCCCAGCTCATCCCCGAGATGCAGGAAGCGTTCTTCCGCTGCCAGGTTTGCGCCTTCAGCACGCGTGTCGAGGTGGACCGGGGCCGCATCGCCGAGCCTGCGGTGTGTCGGAACTGCAACATCACACACAGCTTGGCGCTGGTGCACAACCGCTCCGTGTTCTCTGACAAACAGATGGTGAGATCTTGTAGCCTTGTTTAAAAAGAAAAATTACAGTTTAGGACCAGCACAAGCCCCCTTTATTCATTAACGTGGGTTAATAAGTCATCATCGCTAATTTTTTTTAGTCATTAATATATGGTGGGTTAATTGGATTAATGAGTGATTATATCTTCCTGCTGGATCTTGTCAGTGAGTTTGGTGTGAAATGTCGTATTTTGTCCGTCTTTAATGACCAGATCAAGCTGCAGGAGTCGCCGGAGGACATGCCCGCTGGTCAGACCCCACACACCACCGTGGTGTACGCCCACAACGACCTGGTGGACAAAGTACAGCCTGGAGATCGCGTCAACATCACCGGTGCGTTCTGGATTTAAGCTCCTCCTCCCGGCGCGATTCCGTCTGCGTCCAGTTAATGAAGTGCTTATTTTGTTTTCCCGCTAAAACAGGTATCTACAGAGCCGCCCCCATGCGCGTAAACCCCAGACAGAGCCAGGTGAAGGCCGTGTACAAGACCCACATCGACGCCATCCACTTCCGCAAGACGGACGAGCGGCGTCTGCACAGGCTGGACGGGGAGAACGAGCAGAAGCTTTTCAACGAGGAGCGCGTCGCCTCACTGAAAGAGCTCGCTAACAAGCCGGACATCTACGAGCGCCTCTCGTCGGCCCTCGCGCCCAGCATCTACGAGCACGAGGACATCAAGAAGGTGGGCGTGTATTTCACCTGGAGCATGTTTCCCTGACAGCGCTGAGGAGTACATCTCCTGAGGCAGCATTTAACACACTGATGCGTGATGTTTGTTTGTTCAGGGTTTGTTTTTGGGGTTTTTTTCCCTCTTCAATTTAAAAAAAAATAAAATAAAATTTATTTTTAATTGATCTTTATCCAAAAATGATCTAAAACCCCTTCGTCCATTCAATCGAGGAATAATTTTTTTCTTAATTGATTTCATGAATAAATACAGTATCGAAAAATATGAACTTGTTAATTTTGATATTCTATTTTTATTTGCGTGGTCGTGTAATTTTATTATTTTTTTTTTTACTTTATTTGTTTAATTAGCTAAATATTTCTTTAGCTGTTGACATGCTTATTGCATTATCTCCTTGTTTACAGATCTCTTAATTTACATGTTGAGGAATTGTACCTAATGTACACAGTGTGAAATTTGTACCTCCTTAGTGATGTTTATACATTGGACTCTGTTCTGTATTTTCTCCTCCGTGTTTGACTTGCAGGGAATCCTGCTGCAGCTGTTCGGTGGCACGCGTAAAGACTTCAGCCAGACGGGACGCGGTAACTTCCGCGCCGAGGTCAACATCCTGCTGTGTGGCGACCCGGGTACGAGTAAATCTCAGCTGCTGCAGTACATCTACAATCTGGTACCTCGCGGTCAGTACACGTCAGGGAAAGGCTCGAGCGCTGTGGGCCTCACGGCCTACGTGATGAAGGACCCGGAGACGCGGCAGCTGGTGCTGCAGACCGGCGCGCTTGTTCTCAGCGACAACGGCGTGTGCTGCATCGACGAGTTCGATAAGATGAGCGACAGCACGCGTTCGGTGCTGCACGAGGTCATGGAGCAGCAGACGCTCTCCATCGCCAAGGCAAGGCAGCCCTACGTTTGGTATTTAAAACGAGTCTCTTGTGATTTAGTAATGGTTATGAAATCTTGCTAAAGCAAATGCACGTCATGACGCACATAAAGAGCAGCATGTACATATCTACAAAGTTGAAAAAAGTGGCGTTTTGGGATTTACTCTTCGGTGTAGTCGCTGCGGCCGATCAGAACCCAGAATTCAGTGCTGTGGAATGCAGTGAAAAATAAAAAATGGTTTTTGTAAATACGTTTTAGGCTGGGATCATTTGTCAGCTCAATGCACGGACCTCGATCCTAGCAGCAGCCAATCCGGTGGAGTCTCAGTGGAACCCTAAGAAAACGACGATTGAGAACATCCAGCTCCCTCACACGCTCCTGTCCAGGTAAACCCACGCTCTGTGCCGTTCTTTCACTTGGTGCTTACTTGGTTTCATGTCGTTTCATCTCTCTCTCTCTCTCTCTCTCTCTCTCTCTCTCTCTCTCTCCCTCTCTCCCTCTCTCCCTCTCCCTCTCTCTGCTCCTTGT
>JAQQZX010000033.1:1692153-1716281 GCA_030068355.1 Notoglanidium maculatum | reverse complement strand
CTCCCTCTCTCTCTCTCCCCCTCTCTCCCTCTCCCTCTCTCTCTCTCTCTCTCTCTCTCAGGTTTGATCTGATCTTCCTGATGCTGGACCCTCAGGACGAGGTGTACGACAGACGCCTGGCGCATCACCTGGTCTCTCTGTACTACCAGAGTGAGGAGCAGATCGAGGAGGAGTACCTGGACATGGCTGTGCTGAAGGACTACATCGCTTACGCCCGCACGTACATCAACCCCCGTCTGAACGAAGAAGCCAGCCAGGCACTTATTGAGGTGTGGGGGAAACACAACTAACTTGTGATTCGTGATAAGAATTAAGAGAGTTGAGAATGTTGAGAGAAATGCTTACTCTTGGATCCGAATGGCGCTTTAGAAGGAAGAATGAATGTGAAAGAAAATGGATGGGTGAAATGAAAGACATGGAGAAAGTGGGGAAGGAAGGGACATCATGAACGAAAAGAATGAAAAAGGGAAAGAAAGGATTGAAGGAGGGAAGCATGTAGAAAAAAAATTAACAAAAAAAGAGAAGGAAGATGGGGAAAGAAAAATATGTTTAAAAAACAAAATCGGCCTGAATGGGGAAAGACAGAATTAAAAGCATGAAGGGGACAAAAAAAAAATCAAGGACCGTTTGAATGTAAGAATGAAATGTTTTGCCCTCGTCTCTTGGATCCTTTCTTTTCTAACGCTAATCTGATGAACGTCGGTTGCGTGCATGTTGGCCTTGCTCGTTCCGGTCATGCAGGCGGTAGGTCATGTTCTGAGATGTGAGATATTGAACGTTACTCGTGCTGTGACCTGCAGGCCTACGTGGACATGAGGAAGATCGGCAGCGGCAGAGGGATGGTGTCCGCTTATCCCCGGCAGCTGGAGTCGCTGATCCGTCTGGCGGAGGCTCACGCTAAAGTGCGCTTCTCCGACAAGGTGGAGAACATTGACGTGGAGGAGGCCAAGAGACTGCACCGAGAGGCGCTGAAACAATCGGCCACTGATCCCAGAACAGGCTTCGTGGATATCTCCATCCTCACCACGGGTACGATGTGGCGTCGGGGTGCGACGACGGCTGTTCTTTATTAGCGTTTGTAAATAATTGGTAATTGTGTAATTCTTCGGGTAATGTTGTGAAAAAACCTGAAACAAAAAAAGTACAATAACAGGTTAGTAAAAACAGTTTACCTTTGCGTTTGCTTTTGGTGTTTAAGGATGTGCAAAGATTTCGTGACCTTTCTTCAGACTTTACCGCCGTTCTGTATTTAAATAGTCTGTTAGAGTGAAAGCCGTGACTATCTCATGACTCACCCCTCGCATGTTCCCGTGCGTGCAGGTATGAGCGCGACGGCACGAAAGCGCAAAGAGGAAGTGGCTCAGGCTCTAAAGAAACTCATCCAGGCTAAAGGCAAAACACCAGCCATGAAGTACCAGCAGCTGTTTGATGATCTGCGTGCCCAGTCCGAGGCGGTGAGTGCTTCCCAGATATCGTTTCCTTTCTCTAACAGAACGTACTTTTGCATCGGTCAAACGAGTCATTGATGTCAACGTACGTTAACAGTAACATGTTCATTAATCCGTGTGCGTTGCTGCAGGCCATCACCAAGGACATGTTTGAGGAGGCGCTCCGCGCTCTCACGGACGAGGACTTTTTAACGGTCACAGGGAAAACTGTGCGCCTGCTGTAAATACTGCGATCTTGGTGAATTCCTGTCGAACTCCTCTTCTCAACATCTCTGTAGAGCAATTATTATTGTTAATGTTCATGTATATGAAGACCTGTTTGTTTTTTGCTATTAAAAGTGATGTATTACAAGACATGCGATTCATTTTTTTTGTTCATTCTTCCATGATGGCTTTAATTGACACACACGTGCGCGTGCACACACTAGGCCTGTAACCGGATATGAACACACGGAGCAGGAGGTTTTAACTTTCATGCCTGTGATCGTTCACCATGTTCTTTCATTCATCTTTAGTCTCTGCCTGGTCGCCTGTGGTGGTTTAAACTGAGCTACTTATTTGAAGAGAAATAACAATGCATGTGTAGTTTTCTCTCAGATGTTTATGGAATGAGTCTTCATTGTCAGTCTAGGTTTTCTATCATCTTCAGGAGGGGGGGGGGGCGGAATCTAAGCTGATTTTCTGGGAAAGCGTTCCGGACGGGAGTCGACGTGTCGCCGTTTCTCATTCGTCCCAGAATCCTCTGCGCCGAGTAGCGAGTCACCGTTTCCTATGCGATCGATTATTCCATCGTGTCGCGTTTGAAGAGCGGTCCACAACAAAGCGGCGACGTCTTGGGCCGTAGATCCTAAATTGTAGCGTCAAACCGAAGATATTTGGTAAAAGGTGTTGTGTTTTAAATTCTTTCCGACGATCCGCTTGGTTTTTGTCTGGTTAGACCGCTGCAACGGGAATGAAGGAAGATAAATTCCGAATCGGATAAATTCCGATGGATCGTCCGAAAGCATGTTCTGTTCAAAACTTTTACGTTTTTATTCAAATTTTTCTTGTAAAGGCTCGGCGTTTAGCTAGGTGATCTAGTGGTCATGTGCTTTCATGTCAAAAACAACAAACGGGTCTGGGAGAAAGATAAACAATAGGAGTCTGGTCTTCTATAAAGCAAGTGGACTTAATAAATGTAGCTGGAAGCGGATAAAAAGTACGAGATGTTCTAGTGATCAGCTGGAAGTAAAATCCTGTCCGTCGTTGATCATTTTCCTGTCGCAGCACCACGCCGAATGTTTCACTCCTTATATGGTGAACAGGGTGCGGTCTCGGCGTGACGTCACTGAGGGGCGTAATGGGCGTGAACGCGCGCGGAGGAGGAGGAGGGGATTACATTAAACAGGAGCAGCTGAGGTGTGTGTCCAGTTCGGAGTTGAGGGAGTTTACGGGTGAGTCGAGTTTGGATCAAGGTGTCTGTGGTGTAACTGCGGCTTGAAAAGTGAACCGAGATCTGTTTGGGTTTTTTTTTCCTTCTTTAAAAAGAGAGCGTGGATTTGGGGGGGAAATGGCCGGAAGTACAGCAGCGCGCGCAGCTTTGAGTGTGTTTGCTGCTAGCTAGGTTAGCCGTCACCTTTCACACCATGTCTGCATTTTTACTAATAAAATCCCAGCGCTACCTTTGCATTGCTTATTTCTTTCTTTCTTCCTTTTACTTTACCACCACTCCGGATTCTTTTCGATGAAAGTCTGTTTTGTTTTTCTTTTGGTTGGTTGGTTTGTTTAACAGAACGTTAGCCTGCTAGCTAGCTAGCTTTCCTTGCGTGTGTGAATGAACAAGATGTGAATTAACCCCAAGTGAAAACCGCCTGGTTTTATTTCTAATTCTGCAACAGTTTGTTGTGTTTTGGAGTTGGGTTTTTTTTGTTAAAAAAAAAAGAAAGAAGCAAAGCAAGCCAGCCTGAGCTTTTTGGGTGCTGAAACTGAGGGGGGGGAGAAAAAAAGGGGGGGGGGGATCAATAAGGCTGTTGAGCAACAAAAGGCATTTGAACTGAGTGGTACAGATCACTGAATATTCACCGACTGCTCACTGGCTGCTGTAGAGGGACTGAACAGAGACATGCAGAGAGGCTGGGACACTCAAATGAAGTAAAAGAACAAAGTGAGGACGGAATAAAAGCCTGTCAGCACCTCAGAGATGCTCATTTTCAGCAGGAAGTGTTTGTCCTCTCACACCACAGCAGTTTGTACAGCTCATGACATGAAAAGGAAAAAAAGATTAAAACCTGCCCATGATGTAACTAAAACCAAGGAACTAATCGATAACATGGGAGCAAATTAGTAAAACGTGTCCATGATGTTAATGTTAAAAGCTATCTATCAGGTTATAGGAGCAGTAAACGGACCGACCGTCACCGACCTCTTTATCTTCTCACTTTTCAAGGTAATAAGACCTGGAGAAAAAAACCCCCAAACAGTTAGACACGTTACCGTGGAAAGTGTCGCGTTACAGCTTTACCTCGGCCCGTTACGAAGCGCTGACGCTGGAGACGCCTTCCGTAACGTCGTAACGTAAACATCACCTGACGTAAAACTTCGTGCCGATTATTAAACAACCTTTTAAAAAAATCTGTTTATATTCTGGAAGCGATAACTTTCCGTGGCTGTCCCGCAATATCAAACGAAAAAGTTTGTGGAAAAAAAAATTGTGGTCGCTGACACGTTGCTGTGGTATAAAAGGAATAAATGAATAAAAAAAAAACACTAGCGCGTTTATTATTTCTCGTAACTGCACACTTGGTCGTATTTTTGATTCCTTACCTAATAGATATTTTAAAGAGAAATGTGCTTTGGGCTGTGGAGGATGCACACCTTTTGAGTTGATGTTCTTGTTTCTTTCACTATTAATATCGTATCTGACCATTTCGGTTTCTGTGGATGGTGAGACACGGGTTAGAAATGAGAAATGTCTTGCTGCTGGGATGAGGTCTGTGAACTCGGAATATCCTCTGCTACCCATTCTAAGGTAAATTACGCGTCTGCAGGTATGGTCTATAGTCTTATTCAGTCAGTTTGCAGACAGTTTAAAGGAGGCGGGTGAAAGCTCTCTCTGAGTTTCCGAAGGCTGAGCTCGTCCCCGGTTTCCGCATTAGACCTGCATTAGACCACAAAAGCACATCAGGTTAATGGGAGTGCACGTGATATGAGCGTCTGTGTAATAGAAAAACTGTGTTACGTACACACTCGCACCACAGCGTTGCTGGATCCTGGATTCTGATTGGTCAGAAGGTGATGAAGGTGTTTGCTTGTTCTAATAGTTACCGTTTCTATGGTAACTACTAACACCGGAATGTTTACGGTGAGAACCATTTTACTGGACCGGTTGTCACACTGGTTGATAACGTGTGTTCTCCATATCGGATGAAGATCCGCCTTTTAATGAAAGAAAGTCCACGTTCTGTGCAGTTTACGTCATCGACCAGCGTGATCCTGAAATCAGCTCGTGCGGAAAAACGCGCGCACTTAAACGCAAATATTCTTGCGTTTGGGGTAATAAGGATATTTTTCTAGCCCTTAGAATGCTTTGTTTATGTTCCGCCGTTTTTGTAGCTGAATTTTGAGGTACTGTAAACTCATTTAGGCGTTCAGATAACTGTTGTAGCAGCGCTCATGCTGAAATATTAAAGAAATATTTATTTATATGAACAGTCGTTCTAGTTACGACTATCACTACCATGACTACCGAGCTCAGCGTGAGACCTGCCTTAAGGTGTTTTCACACTCGGGCTGAGTACGCGAGTCTGCACTCAGGACCGACGCTACATGTCCAAAAGTATGTGGACACGGTGGGGTCGAGGTCAGGGCTCTGTTTGGGACACTCGAGTTCTTCCACTCCAACCTGAACATACCATGTGTTCATGGAGCTGGCTTTGTGCACAGGGGCATTGTCATGCTGGAACAGGGTTGGGCCTTGAAGGGCTAGTGTAATGCTACAGCATACAGAGATGTTCTAAACAGCTGTTTGCTTCTAGCTTTGAGGAGGACCCACATATAGGTGTGATCGTGGCTCAGTGGTTAAGATGTTGGAGTATTGATCAGAAGGTCGGGAGTTCAAATCCAAGCAACGATAAGCTACTGCTGAACCCTCAACTGCTCTGTTGTACGAATGAGATATGTGTAAGTCACTCTGGATAAGAGTAAGAATGTAAATGTAGTCGGGTGTCCATTTACTTTTGGCCATGCTGTTTATTCTGGGCTCATTTGGGGGCGGAGAATAGAATCTCAGGTTTGCTTTCACGTATATGAATTCCTACAAAACGGTTGACATTGTGTTCATCCATTTCCTGTTTTGTTTTTTTTTTTCTTTTGGTACCAACACTGAGGTGGTGACGAACAGTACTTTTTGGATGCATTACATTGCTCCAATCCTGAGAAAGTCTGGTTTGATTTCTCAATAAAGCATTCTGTCTCCTCTGCTGACCAAAAACAAGCCTTTCCCCGCCATCAGGAAAGTTGATACAAGAACAAGTCACTTTACTTAAGAGTTTCTACACCTGGTGTGGATCGCATGGTCCGGTGGAAGCGAGTCCAAGCACCAAGGATCGGTTGTCTGGACCACTCCCAGCCTAGAAAAAAACAACTTTTTACATTTCTTCAAATGTAACGGATCCTCAGGGTGAATAGACCTTCATCTGGAAGAAAGTGCAAAAGCAAAAAAATAGAAAGAAGATTAATTGTAGTTTATATATGTATCAATTGGGTTTTTTTTTTTTTTTTTTTTGCTAAACTGTTTCACATTTTTATCAGACCGAAATGCCAGTCCACTTGAGCCCTGTGGTGTAAATAGAATAAAACACATAGGAACGAACTATTATTGAAAAATCGTTAAGTTGGCACCCTCTAGCGGCCGGATGGAGTATTGCTTTTAGTGTACGCTGCAGTCAGAAATCCTCATTTACCTACTTATTTGTTTATTTATTTTTTAACTGTAACTGCAGTATGATAACACACAAAAAAACCTAACACAAACGAAATAATTTATATATGTATAATTCTCCTTAAAGTCTTTGTTTTCTTCGTTTTGTTTAACGAAATCACGACAGTCACGTGGGCTGTCGCTAGGGGTGACGTCACCGCCGAGCTCTGCGCGAGACCCGCCTTAGAAACAAGCCAAAAAAAGCCGAGGTTCTCGTCTATCATTATTATTATTATTACTATTATCGGCGTTGTTTTATTATTATTATTATTATTATTATTATTATTACTACGGTTCTAGATAATTTTCTCCCAGACCCAAATGCCAGGTCCCACTCAAGCACTGTCCCCGAACGGAGAGAATAATAACGACATCATTCAGGACAATGGAACCAACATCATCCCTTACAGAAAGAACACAGTGCGAGGAGAGCGCGCGTACAGGTAAACATAAACAACAACAACAACAACAACAACCGTTAAATCCGTTTAAAAAAACCCAAAAGGAAACAACTGACTAGAGAAACGCAGTGATCTCGCGCGTGAACGTTCTCGTTTGTAACCGTTACAGGACCGGTTCCTCTTCATACCTGACGTTGCGTTTGGAAATGGTTAGAACTCTTCCCACAAAGGATGTTTTAAGGCACCTTTATTAGACATGTTTATAATCTGTTTAAGTTATTAAATTGCCAGAAATGTGTCCTGCACCATCCTTGCGGTGTTATAACGGGAGAGGCCTGAGTCTGTGTGTGTGTGTGTGTGTGTGTGAGAGAGAGAGAGACTAATGACATATTAATATATATCTATATTTATTCTAAGTGAGACATAATGGCCTGACGTACATTTCTGATATTACTATCTAACACGGAATACAGGTTAACATTATTACATTTTATAGGCATATCTCAATTTTGTTCACTTCCCACCTGTATTCCGATGCATCCCGCTTCCCGAGATACGATTGGCCGCGCCTATGCCGCTTCCTTTCTTTTGATTGGCTGACGCGTCACTGTGCGGATTCGCAGCCAATCCCGGGAAAGAGGCGGGGTTTTGTCGAAAACAGGTAGGAGTACTGTTTTGCGTTAAGCTAAGCTAATTGATTTAGCGACGCTGACAGGGCTTTAATCAATTTAGAACAACTTTTTAATCGAATTAACGTTGTGTTATGAGCCGAACAGGAGCTTTTAAGCCGCTTGTGCAAGACATTCTTTACATTCCGCTGTTTTATTTTCCCCTCACACCTTTATTACGTTTATATTACAAAAATGTACATTTGAAACTGAAAGGTTTAGATTCTCCTAAATATATTTTCTGATGATTAACCTCCAAAAATGTCATGTAATGATCTCGCCCTTTTGTGGAGTGCTCCAACGCTTCGCCGTTAATATTATGACAATTTTTAATTAGACATAACAGGGTTTACAGTTTTCAGTAAAAATATCCAGTCCAGCTTCATCTCAAAATACCTGAGAATGTTCCAGAAATGAATTGGAAATGTGATTCGTTAGTTTTCTGCTTTCCCCAGCCTTTGTAGGGGAAACGAGGTCACCGTGGTGCGCACGCATTTCCAATACATGAACATTATCCACGCCGCAGTCCTCCTTTCCCTGTTTGCAATATATTTTGCAACAGAAATTTTCAAGATTTCAGCAAAACACATCTGCGAATGGTCTGTGTTTCCATTAAGTGATGTTATGTGACTAAAGCTGGGTTTCTTGTCTCGCTCTTACACAGCGCTTCTGTTTCAGTAAGGTACCGTTTCCGTTCGCTCTTCTTGCGACGTAAATGATGAAAAAAAATGTGTTTCCATTTCAGTTTTGTGAAAATATTGCTGTACAGAATTGCCGAAAAACCACCTCCTACGAGCGTACAAACGTTTTTGCGATATTTGATTGAATGATTTTTTTCAAAATTCACATATTTCCATTACACATTTTTTAGTAGAGATTTTCAGATCGCGCGTTGAGAAGGTTAATGGAAACACGGCTACTGTCGTCTGCACGCCCACGTTAAAAGTATGCTCAAAAACGAGCTTCATTTGGTGCAAAAACTGCACCCCTTCACAACCCTGTTGGCATGTGTACCAGTTAAAGATTAGTTTAACGCCATGTTGGTTAATACAGTTGGGGAAAAACTTCACATTTTAAAGGAAATAGCTTTAACGAATACACCTGTGTCCTGGAAAGTGGACTCGGTTTATGTATCATCATTAGACATATAAAATTGCTACATAATTATCCGACTAATTATACAAGCTGAGTTTTAAGGTGATTTCACCTTAGTGTAAAGACCTGGCCAAATTTATGTAGCGATGTGTTTTAATAAAGCATTTACATGTTTTGTCATGTAATGCTCATATTGAGTGGAATTAATACCTCAGACACTCTCGCTAATATTTGTAGAGCGTTTATTGTTCAGTAGATTTTTGGAAGGAGTCTCCAGTGTTAGGGGTTTATGCTTTCCAGATTTTGGTAGCATGAAAAGTTGTGGGTTGTTTTTTTGTTTTTTGTGTCTTTATAACTTCGAGAGAGAGTGTAAAAGAGAGACTGGGGAGGGAAGTGCTGTTTATAGCTGCTATAACATGAGTGTGAATGTACGGGTAAAATTGCAAACACTTCAGAATTTGCTCTTAAAGGAAAATAATCAACTTCAGGGTGCTTACAGTGACTCGCTCACACCACCCAGTCGTTGATTATCGTCCTGTAACAGCACAAAAGTGTTTAAAAAGTGTAACAAGAGACCAAGGCTTTCATGCTATGCCTTGTTAAAACTATAACCAAATTCGTGGTTATTACATTTGAATAACATCGTGTTGATGCAAATGGAAGTACACTATGGGGGAAGCGAGGTCTCCTACACCCGATAAAACGAGATTTGGGTTTCAGTTATATAAGTCAATGTTTGTAGAAGTTCCATTTTCATTCTGACAGATTTGTAAATCT
This sequence comes from Notoglanidium maculatum, assembly GCA_030068355.1. NCBI lineage: Eukaryota > Metazoa > Chordata > Actinopteri > Siluriformes > Auchenoglanididae > Notoglanidium > Notoglanidium maculatum. The sequence continues at coordinate 1,706,935 of JAQQZX010000033.1, read as the reverse complement.
TGAGATGATGTTTGAAGCCAGCTGTCGGTGGTGTTGTGTGTTGAGTTGATGTTGGTGTGTGTTCTTCACAGCTGGGGCATGGCGGTCAACGTGTATTCTACCTCAATCACCCAGGAGACTATGAGCAGGCATGACATCACCGCCTGGGTCAACGATCTGCTCAGTCTAAACTACACGAAAGTGGAGCAGCTCTCTTCAGGTAAACTCCGTGAAGCTCACGTCAATCTGGCATAGTCATTAACTCTTTATCCCCACAACTTATTTTGTTGGCTGGAAATCTAGCTGACGAGGGTAAAAACAGGTAGCTGACTCCGAATAACAATAATACGGAAAGCTAGTTTTGTCTGTTATTAGAGGCTAAATCAAATGGACGAGTTTATAATGTAGCACAGCTTGTTTACGTTGTTGGACGACGACGGTGACTCTGTGGCATTTTCCTCTCACATTGCTTTGAGTAGAGCCTTTAGTTTTTCTGCATATGTTTAACCTATTTGGTGTGTCTAGTAAGCAGGAGAGACGTATCACAGTATTTAGCATTTATAGGAGGAGTTTCGGCGTCTGCACTTTCTAACAGTCTTCAGAGCCGAACAGGTTTGCATTTTGCGTTATTGGAGGAAAGAGAGGCTGGCTATAGCTGCTATAGCATAAGTGATAACAGGAACTAACTTGTTTTGCAACATTAAATGTAACTATAAACAATCTCAAGTATGATGTTCTTTAGTGAGTAAAAACAATTGCTGGCAAATTGTTGTGGTGTAAGAGGCATAAAACATTTGGGCCATGACATGTATTAGCTTATATTGTGGCATGAGATAATTATCTCATTCCTGTGCTTCAACTATCTCGTTCCTATGCCTTAATGATCTCATTCTTGTTGTTAACCATCTTGTTCCTGTGCCTTAGTTGTCTCATCTCAAGTGTTAACTATCTCGTTCCCATGCTATAATTGTCTCATTCTTGTGCTTTAACTATCTCGTTCCGATGCCTTAATTATCTCATTCTTCCGCTTTAACAATCTTGTCCCTATGCTTTAATGATGTCGTTTCTATGCCTGAATTATCTTATTCCCGTTCTTTAACTATCTCATTTCTGCGCTTTAACTGTCTTTATCTTTGTCTTCATTATTTTATTCCCATTCCATTATTGTGCTTGTTTTTATATCTTAATTATCTCATGGCCACAAGTTAATCATCTCGCTATCAGAAAATAATCAGTTCTTGTGCTAAACCGTCGTCCCGTCGCAGGCGCTGCTTACTGTCAGTTCATGGACATGCTATTCCCTGGCTGCATCAGTCTTAAGAAGGTGAAGTTCCAGGCCAAGCTGGAGCACGAGTACATTCACAACTTTAAACTTCTTCAAGCCTCCTTCAAGAGGATGAACGTGGACAAGGTGAGGGAACCGGACCAGTCGGACGAGGCTGAACGAATGAACGGTAAATAATGAGAATGCATAGAAGGGCGTTTAGTGAAACTGTCTCACTCGCAGATAATTCCAGTTGAGAAGCTCGTCAAGGGTCGATTTCAGGATAACCTGGATTTCATCCAGTGGTTCAAAAAGTTCTTCGACGCCAACTACGACGGTAAGGAGTACGACCCCGTGGAGGCGCGACAGGGCCAGGACGCCATTCCTCCTCCCGACCCTGGAGAGCAGATCTTCAACCTGCCAAAGAAGTCGGCCCACGCAGCCAGCTCCCCTACGGCAGGTCAGTCCTCACTTACGCACTTAATAACATTTAATGGTTAATTAACCAACTAACCGGTTAAACAGGGGCAGATCTGTTCTACCACACGGGTCTCCAGGTCTCCACTAAATCAAACCCGGACTGCTGTCATTGACTTACTGCATGTAATAATTCATGAGGTGAAGACTAACAGTGCCATCTGCTAACGTTTATACCAACCATGTGACCCAGGGGCTACTAGATCATCGAGTTCGACCCCCAAATCGTCCACGTCAACCTCGCGACCCTCGTCTGCCAAAAAGGGCCCTGTAATGACAGCAGCAACCCCGGCCAAGGGCGAGAAGGAGCTGGAGGCTCAAGTAGCGCAGCTTAACGAACAGGTTCACACCGGCTACCCTCTTAACTCATAACACTGTCATGTTTAAAATTCACTCACTAATTACCTGACGGTTTGGAATAAAACACTTTGGGGTGTGCGGTTATAGGAAATTAATCAGTGATACAACGTAGAGTCGATTGTTTTCCTCTAACAGCACGTCTTGCGTTTGATTCCTCTTATACCACAGCAGTTTGCGCTAACAGTTTTTACTTCGTCATGCTTTTTATCCGTTTACGGTTACGTCTCGTATTAAATCACTGTAATTCACGCAGTATAGTGTTAGGACTAGTATTAGCACATGTTTTTTACTTTAGGGTGTAATTTTAGTCGGAATGTTTATTGTTGTTTGGAGGTAATTTCCTTAGGTAAGGTGTAAAACACTTGGGGGCATGCTTTTATAGGAAAATAATCCATGAGCGTGTGGTGTGATGCAGCCCAAACAAGAGAAACTGTTGATTATTTTACCAGTAACGGCATTCTCCGAAGTGTTTCCATCCCTCTTACAGCGCAGCAGTTCTTCAGTGCTTGCAATTTTTTTATTCATTCAAGCCTTACACATTGCACTTTTTATCCATTTATAGTTACATTTAATGTTATGGAATGTTGTTGTTGATATAATGTAGTATAATACAATATAATATATTATATATAAACCGCAAAGCGGGAAGAAAATGAATCAGTTCTTTCGGGCCAATCCGAAGTCCATAGCGCTGTGGTATAAATAGTTATTAGTGTGAATTACTGTATACAAACTGCTTTGTCGGACAGTTTCTTTAACTCCGCCCTCGTTTCTCTTCTCCACTCTGAACGTAGATGAACACGTTAAAGCTGGCCCTTGAGGGTGCGGAGAAGGAGCGGGACTACTACTACGGGAAGCTGCGGGAGGTGGAGGTGCTGTGCCAGGAGCAGGGGCAGGATAACGGACCCTTCGTGGAAAGAATTATGGAAGTGCTGTACTCCACAGATGAACAGGTCCGCGCTTTTTTTTTCTCCCTCTCCCCTGTTTTCAGGAATCGTTATGGAATAATGTGGGCTCACGGACCGCGATTTACGTCGATATTTAAGTGGGGAAAGTATTCCGAGTCGGTTCACGCCCCCTGGGTTCCTCGTGCAGATCATTTCACACCTCAGAGGTTGCCAGATTTCCTCTCGAGTAGGCTTTTAACACTTTTAAACATGAAAACTCTTACGGTTGACCTTGAAAGAAAAAAAAAATCAGGGATAGAAGATTTGCTGTCGAATATAATACGATGTACCATTGCAGCGGAAAAGACTAATAGGATGATCTGTGATATGCCAGTATACGGTATTGCTGAATTAATAGTCTTAGCTTTAATGGTTACTTTAATCCTCAACAAAATAGATTCCATACTTCAGCATCTTCAACAATAGCACTTGATCCAGCATTTTCTTTCTTTTTATATGGTGGGAAAGCTTACCATATATTAAGCACCACATATTACATTGATGTCACGAAATTATGCCGTATGCAGTATTTAATCAAACTTTTAATTTACTTTGATTTGCCCAATAAAGAAAAAACGTCCCCTCGTCCGCTATTTTCATGTCTTCGTGCATTCATAATTCATACCGTGAGTTACCTGATTAAGATTTTCTCACAACCTTTTTGGCTGATTTTAAAGGGACGGTACGCTAATTAAATTCCGAATGGAATTACAGCCCAAAAACAAAACTATCGCATCATGACGCATCGTCATGACGTTAAACAGCAAGACCCGACAGCGCCCAAGAAAAAGCGCGCTTACGTTCCACGTCAGAATCGTGCGTAAGTTACGCAAGTGAGCGAGTGTCACGCAAGAACGCGAGCGTCTGTGGGGCTTCGGTTTGAGAAATGGCGAAGCAATAACACGCGGCGGTAACGTGTCAGTGCACAGGATTGTTCTGAGCGACAGTGCAGATGTGTTGAATGTGCTGTGACGTGTGTTTGTGTGCGCAGGAGGCTGGAGGTGAAGGAGAACACGAGGCTCTGGCACAGGAAGCGGAAGTCCCTGATGACACACAGGATGAATACTGAACATCGTCCGCGCACACACACACACACACACACACACACACACGCTCCTTTGCCGTTTGTGAGTTTTGACCTTTATTTTCAGTTAAGATGGCACAAGAGAAAAAGTCCAGAAGCCACTTTTTTTTTTTTCTTTTTTTTTTTTGGTATTTTGTGAAATGAAAAATTAAATCTCGTTCCTGTACATGTTAAAAAAGAAAAAACACACAAACAGAACTCAGCACACTTTTATTACGAATGCAAAGTTGTTTTCCTGCTCTCCGCAGCGCTGTAGGTCTGATTTGAACATTATGAAGGATAAGTGGCTTTATTTTTAGCTGCCATTTCTTTTTAATCTGCCACGTCACGACTTCCGGAGTGATGTCCACGTGACCCACTACGTCGCTCACCCTTGTTCACGTCCAGTCTGATTATGTTGATGCTCTTAACAGTTTAGGCATTTAAAAAAAAAAACAAATGAAGTGCAAGTTTATCATTTTGGAGACGCTGATCATTCATGCTGTGCTAGGAACGCCTCATCGCTCCAACTCCCGACTCATTAAAACGCAACTGTTAACCCGTTAGTGTTTATCTTTCAGAATGCCCGTATAAATAAAATCTTCCATCTCAAAAAACCCTTCATGCTAGCATGAGCTCACTTAGCTGTAGGATTAAAGACGTCGGCGAGCTTGACGTGAAGCCGAGTAATCAGCAGCCGGTTGCACCGGTAGAGCGTAAACTCTGTCGCAACCCAGTTTAGCAGAAATGCTCACTACGTTTACGCACTACTAACACAAAACAAACAAAAAAAAAAAAACGGTTGCACTACGTAGCGTAGTTTTAACATAGTCTTAAGTTGTAACGTAAAACTTAACGCCTAGTCGGTGTGCCGCCGCTGTATTAAAACAAAAAAGCAATAATGCGAAAAGGTGCGTGTTTACCGACTCTAATTATGTTTTATTATTCTGTAACGATTTGTATGAGGGAAGTATTTTTCTTTCTCTCGTTGCCCTTCGTTCACGCTAGCAAGCAACAGCGCGTCAGCGGGTTCGTTTTCGAACGCACGCAGCCGCGATTTCAAGTGCCGCTTGAATTCGACTTTGCAAATTAGTTACGACGCAATAAAATACAATCAGTTTGTTCGGGTGTTACTGTTTCTACAGTTAGCTACGGTTCGTCGCGGTTTTGTTATTAAATGTACGTAGAGACGTTACAAAGAAAAGGAAGTAGCAGAGATCGTCGAGGGTAAGCGCTCGCAGCCAGGACAGTTTTGCTAGCTTCGCTACCGTAACGTGACGTAAATCGATTTCAAGTACAATGTGTGTTTTTAATGAAATTGGTGGGCGGGACATTTAAGCTACAGTTCGTATCGGAACTCGTCATGCCACGCCCACAAGTGACACACTACAAGCGATGCTAGAGACTTAGCGCCATCTAGTGAGCGTGAACGTCCAAATGGTGCAACCGGCTGCAGGAATAAAACCTGCAATAAGTTCAATATTTACAATCATCCTCTCACAATGATTATTTTTTTGGTGTGTGCGTGTTTATACGTGCATCCAAATCTCCGAATCGACCTGGCTGGTTTTTATCCAACACGAGCAGCGTTGTGTCTCGGTCCGTTCTTGCTATTGGATCGACGGTCTCGGTGTATTCGTTTGAGAGTATCCTCGTGATACTTTATTTTGTTGAGGCCTGCCACGTTCCGCGAAAAAAAAAATCAAAATGAATAAAAAGGTGTATATTGAAGATATTTTAATATAATTTTAAAGTCCAGGTTTTAGCAGGAGGACGTAACGGTAACTCTCGGTCAGAAACGCAGTGTTCCAGTGCATCGTATACTGTCTCATGATGATGTTGCATTCAGTTCCACTACCGAACTCCACGACTCATTTATTATCGTGTACAATGAAGAGGAATGTAATGTACTGTTAATAAGTATAAATAGAAAACGTTCTTTTTTGTTTGTTTGTTTGTTCGTTTATTCTCTCTCTCTCTCTCTCTCTCTCTCTCTCTCTCTTTGTATCCCTCATTATGCATTCCCCAAAAAACTGTGTTGCATGTTTTCATTTTATTTGTGAATAACTTGACCTGCTTTTTACATATTTAATATAAAACAAAAAAATATGTTACGTGTTTTTTTTTTGTTTTTTTTTTGTATGTTTAACCTGCTATTTTAAATCTCCAGAGAGGTTTAAATTTGCCGTAATAAAAATCTGTCACTTTGAAAAGGAAATGTCTGAGTGTCATCTATCTATCTATCTATCTATCTATTCAAATATAATAATAGGAGAATGGAACGAGGCTGAGAGGAATTCGAGTTCTTGATTACACAATTATGAATCCATTAACATTATTATACAGTATGACTCATAATCAAATAAATAAATAAAAACCTTCAGTGTCTAGCAATAAATATATACATAAGTGTTTTATTGTTAAATAAAGTTAAATTCAATTTGTAACGTTTGTTTGTTTGGGGAAGGATCCCAAAGCTGGGTTTTCTCACTTTCCGCAGTTCGAGTAGTTGTAGTACACTCACTCGCCGCTAGGTGTCAGCGCTGTCAGTCAGTTCTACTGATGTGACCCGCCGCAGAGGAAGAGCGCTGTGAGTCTGCAGCGCGGCGGGAAAACGGCTACTGCTTCAACCCGTTAGCATGCGGCTAACCGCGAAACTACACAGCGTCGGAGTAAACGTCAGTTCTTAAAGCGTTAACTAATTAACCGTATGGTTTAGTCATTTACGATATAAATTAACGCAATGCCGTCGTTTTCAAAGGTAAGAATTTATATATTATAGTTAGCAGCATGAATATTAAATATCCATTTAATAACAAATCACTTCGTGTGGTGCAGCTGCAGGAAAACAATCAGCGCGTGCACTGTTACCACGCAGACACAAGTCTGCTATTTTCCCATAAGTCTTTTATTCCTCTCATATATCAGCATGTTAGTGATGTTGCATTAATTAACAGTGGTGCTTGAAAGTTTGTGAACCCTTTAGAATGTTCTATGTAAACATGATCTAAAACATCATCAGATTTCTACACAAGTCCCAAAAGAACCCAATTAAACAAAATATTATACCTGGTCATTTATTTATTGAGGAAAGCGAGGCGATATTATAGGTCTATGAGTGGTAAAAGTATGCGAACTTTCGCTTTCAGACCCTCTTGTGACGTAACAACCGCAACTAAACGTTTTGCGGTAACTGCTGATGACATCGGCGTGGAGCAGTTTTATCCCGTTCCTCCGTACAGAACTGCTTCGGCTCTGGGATGTTCCTCACATGGACTGCTGACACTACAATTATGATTAGATTAAGGTCAGGACTTTGACTCGGCCATTCCAAAACGTTGACGTTATTCTAACGGTTCTTTGGTAGAGCGACTTTTCAGTTCAGCGTCCTGACGTTTTCCTTTAGAATCCGTTCGTATAATTCAGAATTCATTGTTCCATCAACGAAGGCGAGCCGTCCTGGCCCAGATGCAGCAAACCCGGTCCAGACCATGATACCTCCACCACCATGTCTCACAGATGGAATAAGGTTCTTATGCTGGAAAGCAGTGTTTTTCTTTCTCCAAACGTAACGCTTCTCATTTAAACCAAATAGTTCTCATCCGTCCACAAAAGTTTTCCAGTTTCCAACGTGACCTTTAGCAAACCTTTGTTGTTCAGTGTTCTGCTGATGGTGGACTCATGAACATTAACGTTAGCCGGTGTGAGAGGGTGCCTTTAGATGCCTAGAAGTCACTCTGGGTTCCATTGAGACCTTGTGGACTGTAACACGTCTTCCTCTTGGAGAGGTCTTTGTTGGTCTCCACTCCTGGAGAGGGTAAAAACGACCTTGAATCTGTCTGACTCTGGAGTCCAAACTCTTTAGAGATTGCTTTGTAACCTTTTCCAGTCTGAGATCCTCAGAAATCTCCTTTGTTCATGTCATGTTCCATGTCCTCACACATGTGCTGTGAAGAACCGACCTTGATAGATCTCTGTTCTTTAAATAAAACAAATCACCTCCTTAACATCTGATTGTCATCTCGTTGATTGAAAACACCTGACTCTAATTTCACCTTCAAATTAACTGCTAATCCTAATCCTGTTGCCACTGACAGATTTGTAATATTGGATCATTTCCCTCGATAAATATATAACATTTTTGTCTCATTTGTTTAATTGGGTTCTGTTTAGTTACTTTTAGGACTTGTATGAAAATCTGATGATGTTTTAGGTCATATAGCAAAAATATAGAAAATTCTGAAGGGCTCACAAACATTCGAGCAGCACTGTATTTAGTAAGGCATAGGAATGAGAAAAATAAGTTATGGCAATGACTTGAAAGCAAAATAACAAAACAGTTAGGTTGGGGGAAACAAAATAATTAACTCCTCTCCACTAGTTGTGAGGGAACAAGATAGTTGAGTCCTAGGGATGAGATAAATATGTTGTGGAAAGGCTTCATAATGTGAGGGAGCGAGACAAATAAGTAGTGGGAATGAGATAATTAACAAAATTAACTTCATTTGTAGCCATGCCTTAGTAATGTGAGGGACTGAGATAATTAAGTCACTGCTAAATAATGAAAGGGAACAAGATAATTAATCCATAGGAATGAGATAATTAAGTCAGAGCTAGTGCTTCGTAACATGGGAATACGAGATAATTAAGTTGTGGGAATGAGATAATAAGGTTGTGCCACCACTCAGTAATAGGAGGGATTAAGTTGTGTGAATGAGACAATTAACAAGATAACTAATTTGTAGCCATGTCTTGGTAATTTGTGGGAATGAGTTCACAGCTAGTAACATGTGAGAATGAGATAATTGGGTCGTGCCACCACTTCGTACATGTAAGGGAAGGAGATAATGAACAAGATAACTAATTTGTAGCCATGCCTTTGTAACATGACGGAATGAGATAATTAATAAGATAATTAATTTGTGGCCACAGTTTAGTAATGTGAGGGAACAAGATAACGAAGTTGTTTCTATGAGTTAGTAAGGTGAGGTAATGAGATAAAATTGTTGGAACAAGATAGTACAGTTATTCTCCTGGTTTAGTAATGTGAAGGGAAGGAGCTCATTAAGAAAGGCGAAAATTAATTATCTCGTTCCCATGACTTAATTATCTCGTTCCCACTTGTTATTAAGTCACATGCAATATTTTCCTCTCTATTTTCTCGCACTCATTACTATAGAAATGATAACATATTAGAACGAGCGCATTGGTTTAAACCTGTCAGAGCTGCTCTTCTAGAAAATTAATTAACATCTTTTGACCAATCAGAATTGAGTAGATTCATGTATGAAGCTGGGGAACGGCAGATGTCCCTGTCGTTCTCTCTTGACACTTTATTTTGCACTCACAGCGCAAAAAGAAGACGCGGGACATGAGGTGTGTGTTGTTTCCGGAGGACGTCAGGGAAGCGTTCGTCAGGAGGGGAACCTGCGATACGACGAAAGCCACGAAGTTGTCATGGGAGAGATGCGGGGACAGCTTCCTGGACACCCCTGTGACGGAGGTGTGGCACGAGGAGTTCACACACACACACACACACACACGGCTTTCACACACTCCGTGTCTGCTTCTGAAGTTACTAAGAATGTTTGTTTTTTGTTTTGTTTTTTCCCCAGAAACATGACGCGACAAGACAGACGAGCAGGGCGGTGCAGCTGCTGGCACAGACGTCCACATCTGGTAAATTGCGTCACACTTTCACACTTCTTCCTGATCACATCAAGAGAAACACCTAAACATCACGGTTGGACTATAAAGTGCCGATCATTTCATACTCTACGTTATTCTCCTTTGTTGTTTAAGGAATAAGTGGAAAAGGTTAATTTTATATCAACAATAGTTTCAGGGTTATGAATCATTTGCATCACATTTACGGTTTCTATAGTAACAGCACATCATTCACAGGGATTCCACAAGTCATCCCTTTGGTGATGTTTATGCCACATTTATGGAAGGAGTCTCCAGTGTGAGTGATTTGAGTGTATGCGTTTTGCAGATGTTCCACAAGGTTCTTAGATAAATTGTGTACATTGCTGTGGCGTAAGAGGAATAAAAGTCTCTACTTCATCACACCACTCTGACGTTGATTGTTGTCCTGTGAAGAGCAGCCATATTGTTTGGATTTCATTTGTAAGAGAGTTTGGACTTCATGCTGGCTCACATGGATTCACGCTGTATCCGTGTATATCGGTCCGGCTCAGGAGACGCGGAGGAGCCGGTCCACATCGCCTGGACGTCGAGCGAGGACGAGCAATCTGACGGCGAACCCCAGCTCCAGCTTCCTCTCGCCATCACAAAGGCCACTCAGAGATCCAGCCTGATGGTCAGCACGTCCTGCAGATACGGCCGCTTCCTCAGCACAGGAGCAGGTGAAGAGAAACAAATTGTGTATTTGAGCGTTTATTAATGAACTCTTTTTACCAGAAGCCAAAAAAAAAAAAAAAAGCCTTTTTGAGCATGCCAGTGTTCAGCGTTGCTCACCTGCAGCTAAACACAGAGTTGCGCTACTCTACATACAGGTACCAAACAACATCCAGACTTATCTTGTAACAGACCTGAGTGAGAAAATGGTTCATTTGTTTACACTGATTCCTAGAATGGGTTAATGTTGGGTGTTTCTGTGAACATGTACACCCAAGAATTAAGGTTTTTTTTGTTTTCTTTCATTTTGTTTTTTTGGTTAAAGTCTGGAATATGTATGTGAGAGTAAACTATTCTGCATTTCTGGAAGAAGCCTCCATTGTTTTATCCACTTTCTGTCAGTAATGCATGTTCAGCTAATTTTTCTGTTATTATGTGTTTGTGTGGTTTATAGATTCTGAAGAGCTTCCCACCATCGATTCAGAAAGCGAGCACGAAGGCAGTTCTATTTCAAAGGAGCAAATTTCTCTGGTGAGTAAAACGTATCGAGACTTCTAAAGAAAAGGAACTCATCAAAGAGAAGAAAACTCAAACATCAAAAAATGGATTGATTAATGATAATTGATTTCTGTAGATATTAAAATATCATTACGCTCAGATTTTTAAACGTTTTGTTTTAAAAAAAAAAACACAAAAAGGTAGCAGCAACTATTTTTTTTTTTACTTGCAGTTGTTTGCAGACCTTTGTACCAATGATGTGATGCATAGCATTTAGCACAGAATGTCTTCTGGGATCCTGATACGATGTATTGGTTATCTCAACCATCGTTAAAGAAAGTCCTTAGTCACAAATAGATTACAGCACAGTGAAATTCTTTTCTTCGCATGCCGCAGCTTGTTACGAAGCCGGGGTCAGAGTGTAGGCTCAACTGTGATACCCTGCCCCGTTACTGTGTGACCCTGGAGAATGAGAGAGGAGCAAAAACTGCATGTGGATGAATATTTAGTGTTGGGAGTTTTCACTGGAGCAAAGCCATTGGAAAATATTACTATCTGATTTCTACTGAGATCACTAAAAGAAAAAGAAAACAAAGTACAAGAACATGTGACGTTGTAAAAGTGTTTATTCGAATCTCTGCTGTTTTCTACTTCACTGGAATATTTCAGCATTCCTGATGACATGAGCTGTCAGACCACAAACATCCAAAATACTCACTTCTGAGGCCCAGATTCAGAGCTGGAGCTCGGTCACCCACTAGGGGGCGATGTGGTCCCTTAAAAACAAACTTTCATTCGTCAATTCATTCGTTCATTCATTCATCTATCTATCTCCAATCTGCGCTTTATCCTGTTCAGGGTGGTGGTGGATCCAGAGTTTATCCTGGGAAAGCTGGGAATGAGGCGGAAATAAACACCCTGAAATGGGACACTGTTTAAGAACAGCACTGTTTTCACAACTTGATATTCCAGTACATGATTATTTACGTTATTTTAGAATGTCTTAAAACATATTTTGAAATACATTTTTTTTAATGTTATTTCAACATTACAAAAATATGACTTTAATGTTCAATTTTATATTCAGTTAATATTTAATGAACCTTTAATAAAATTAAACACACATATATTCACAGTGTTGCAATTTCTGTTATCGTTTAATATTACATTCGTGTTTTGTAGTGTTTATTGGTCAATAATTAAATAGAATAAAATTAATAATTTGTACATTTTCATTTTTTATTTTATTTTAATATTTAATTTGAATAACATTTTTAGCCTGTCGTGTAAGCATATGAGAACGTGAAGAGTCAGTCTGATTCCGCTTCATTCCTTCGTCTTCAGTAAGCGTTTTGTCCTCCTGGGAACGCCGGGTGTGAATCAGGAATACACCACGAATACACTCATTCATTCATATCTAGGGGCCCGTGTTGCACAGACAATCCATTTACTGGCAGGTTGGGAGGTGGGAAGAAACCGGAGAACACGGAGGAACCCCATGCAGACACGTGAAACTCCAGAGGATAACAGGATTGTTAACACATCGGATTAGAGTACCTTGTTAACCTTCCAAACATATTCAGCTGGAGGCTACGGGTGTGGCGATTTGAATATCCAGATATCTGAACCGTAGTCTTCATTTACTTAATCTGATATTCAAATAAGACGTCTCGAGTTATACATTTTTTTTGGATCTGGAGAAAAAGCAGCTGTTTCATTTCACGGTGAGTTTAAAGCAACGTTATACACTCAGTGTTTACTTTATTAGAAGGATCCACTCAGCCAATCATGCGGCAGCATCACGGTGCATAAAATCACACAGATACAGATCAAGAGCTTCAGTTAATGCTCACCATTATCAAACACCAGAAAAGGGCTAAAATTTGCCTGAGGTCCTTTTGGTTCCTGTACTCCTTTTTCAGGTTCTTTCATTTGTTCTTTATCTGTGCGACGTTTCTGTCGTACCCCGCCGAGCCATCTCGCACCGCATCTGTTGGAGCACCAGTTTTGCTCTTGAAGCTCCCTCTAGTTTATTCTGCACTTCCGTTGAGGACCGAAGTGTCAGGTGAAGTTTCTCTTCTCCATGGAGCACTGCTGTTTCTATTTCACATCCGTACTGGTCAGAAAATAATAATCAAATCATAATGGACTGAAGCAGTTTCATGCAATTAAAAAAATAAAAATAAAAAAATGGTGGACGCAAAATTTTGGTTGGTCTTGTTGGTCATGATAATTCCACCCTCAGCCCTTGACATAACTGTTTCTTGTGCCAGTTCTCGAACTCGCACAAGTTTTCCTGGTTGAAAGCCGGTTCTTTGTCAGTCGAAACAAAGAAGTTGTTTGAGATTAGGCACCGGCTCTGAACCGGCTCTCGTACTGCCTTGGTGGAAAAGGGGTATCGCTGATCTCGGGGAACTGAACTCAAATAACCGCTCTTTATAACCGTGTTGAGCAGAAAAGCATTTCAACATGTCGAACACGTCGATCGGCTAAAACAGCAGAAGTCCACATCAGGTTCCGCTCCTGTTAGCCTAGGAGCCTGATGTTACATAGGAAGCATGCCAACCAAGCTGGATAGGTAAAGGTTGGAAAAATGTCACCTGGTCACATGTTTAAACATTTATTCTGAACTTTAACTGAAGCCTTTAAGCTGCACCGACATGATTTTATCAGGTGCGCTGCTACGACGTGATTCCTTTACAAGGAAATTAAAATGTGACCATTATGTGATCCAATATGATCATTAATGCGAGTCTAGTAGGTTCTTGATTCCATGTTTACAGAGGTGCCGACATTTACGGTTTAGCCGTAGCATTTACGTTCTCTGACCCCTTGCTATGGCGATACGTGAGCTGAACACACCATATTAATATTGTAGATAAAGCAAGCGTCAGACCAAAGACAAATAAATTTCACCTTGTGAAAAAAGCGAGTTCACTGAAAGGGAAAGGACGTGAAAGACGCACGTTTGCTTCTGGACGCGGTCGCTTTCACTTTTTGCGTTTATCCAGGTGAAATTTACAAGATCCGGTCTTGTAAACCAACACCAATTGATTATTGTTGCTTATTTATTTACATGTATTATTTATTTAGCCTCTACATCTTTCTGAACTGCTGCTCTTGCTGTGTCACCAGGCGGCGTGACGCACTCGGAGGAAAGCGCTGTCTACCCACTTCTGCATACCCGGGCTCACAGTTGCTCACGATTGGCTGGTGCCACTGTTATTGACAAGAGTATGCCCCTCCCACACTTAGATACGGGATACGAACTTGTGATTTCTTGACGATACTGTGAAAACGTTTTGTTACTCCACTCGGGATACTGATCATTATGTAGCATCATTGTTGCTTTCTTACTGTTGCTTCACAGCCCTCTTGTCCATCGACCCATGCTAGGTCGGGTTAAAATTCTATCAGCATTTATTTAGATGAATTGTACTTTCACTTCTTGCTTAGGTGACTCCCTGAGGGAAAACTACTCAATGTGTAGTCAGTTTCGGTGATAATGATTAAATATGACTCTTGTTTGTTTGCACGCGTGAATCATTCATTTTCTTTTGGCACTTTCTTGGTGGCCCTTTATGAAACCTAGCACTTTCTGGTCAGACAGTTGACCTGAGGCTAGCGTACGTTCCAGCCGTTGATCCGTCCTCTTCCTGCACATGTCGGAAAGAAAGGAACGGCTTCCTCATGATGAGTTTTAAAAAAGTTCCAGCGAAGTGAGGTTTGATAGAGTATAAAATCTGTACACAGCTCCATTCAGCTTCACTCACTGCGGGCTGAACGCATTTTTGACTCGAAGCCAGGAACATGGTGTTCTAGAGCTGCGGGTGG
>JAQQZX010000033.1:1673695-1687438 GCA_030068355.1 Notoglanidium maculatum | reverse complement strand
GGGTGGGGTGGTGGTGGTGTGGGGGATCAACTGAGAGGGACAAGAGAAGGACTAGAAGAAACAGACTCAGGAGGGGGAATAAAGAGAAAGTGAGCATGTGCAGTGTGATGTTTGTTGGCACGCTGCCCTGTGGGCTGGAGTTGACTCCAATAAAAAAGAACACGTGGGCTGACAGGGCCGACTGGAATGCTGATCATGCCTCCACATGACACGGAGGCAGGTAGTGCACCAGCTTTTTCCACAACAAACCAGTTCCTTTACTGTGTCAGATGTGTTGTCTTTGGGCATGACACACACACACACACTTACATCAAATACGTACACTTATTTACACTTATTAAAGACATGCACTTAGACATTTCCTACGTCTCTCTTTTTTACGACCTGACTCATAAATACTTTGATATTACGAAAGCCCTAATTGTCAGGTTACTTTACAACTCGTGGAATGTGTCTCTAAATAGTAATAATAATATTAATAATAATAATATGACAATATACGGCGACAATGTTCGTCATTGTTATTATAGTGCATTATTTACAACTACGTTTATATTATAATTATATACATTATTATAATTCTGCAGCAGTGTGTTCCTGACCGTATCAGACTTATTGAATTATCCTCTTCTTCATGGCAAAAAAATGACGGTATATTAAGTTAAGGAAACCGAGCCAAATGTTGATGTGAAGGCATGACGAGAAGCCCCGAACGAGAAGGACTTAATCGGTGCCTCTGCTTATAAAAATAAAAGGCTAGTTAGGATGTAAGCATGGAAGCCCAATTTTGATGGAATCTCATTTCTAACCAATCAGAGTGGAGCATTCCGCAGTGCTGCGGATTAAAGATCATGAGCGTGTCTCTTCTCCACTGGGACAAACGAGGTATTCATATAATGATTGACAGCCGGAAACCTTTCAGCTTCAGGTTTCATAACAAAGCTTCTGAGAAGTGTGTCATGTTTACCAGTTGCCACTTTCTACCAACCTCTGTTGTGCTAGCTGGTGGTGCACCAAAGTGCATCAGGCACGGCAGCGTTACTGGGCATGTTTAAACACCGTGTGCACTTACTGGCTTTCAGGCCATCACGTTAATAGTATGCTATTATACTAAAAGTCGTGCCTCTTTCATGTCAGGTGGCGGCTGAGATCTCGGACTACTCTTCGGAGAGTGATGGAGATCCCGACACCAGCCGGCCGGACTCTCGTGCTCAGGAGCCAGCAGAGCAGCGACAGAGATCCATCAGCGAGTGGCTTCGATCTGCCCAAGCCCTGCTCCAGACACCTCCAAAACAAACCGATAAGCCCTCGAAGACACCCGAGGACTCCGGGAAAAAGAAGCGCAAGTTTGAAAGGTGTGGACGACCAAGCACGACGTACCTCCGAGGGTTATCTCAAACAGTTTGAAGCATGAAATGAACTTGGTGGTTGTTGGGTGTAAATTGTGAAAAGTGACCACTAGCTGAAACCCGAAAGTGCAACTTCTATTGGACAGTTCCTTGCAAAAGTATTCACACCCGTTCCTGGTTTGTTGAGAACATGCCTAAACAAACAGCAACACGAAGGCCAACGAGCTATCAAGAGAAGTTCAAGACAAAGTTCTGGATCAGTATCAATCAGGGTTTGGTTCTGAGAGAAATAAAACAACACTGAACGCCGATAACGCGTTAATGAAAATGAAAAACGACTGTGACTCCAGAACCCACAGGCTGCATACTTCACAAAGCTGGGCTGTATGAAAAAATTGTCAAAATGAAAAGAATACACATGAAATCTTGTTCTGAGACATTGGAAAAATGTTCTTTGCACCAATGAGACCAAAATTGACCTTTCTGGCCTCGGGTCAAATGTTTGGCGGAGGTCAGTGAATACAGCCAAGCATGGTGGTTGACAACAAAGGCGAATACTTATGCAAGGCACTGTACTACTATACTACTTGCGTCAGTAATATCACTTACTCTAGGTGCCCCTGTTCCGCTGTCGAAATACTCCGCGTAAAATTTTCTGGATTTTAACCTTCCTGCTTTCTAACTTCTGCTTGGGGCGGATATGGACAAACCACCACCAACAAAGGCTTTTTTTGTGGCTAAAAAAAAACCTGTGTTCACATTTGTGGGTTTTTCACATTATGCAAATGAATAATAATATGCAATAAATCTGTGAATCTGTGTTTTGCGTCTTTATAGCCAGGGACTCGCAGAGAGACTGAACAGGCTTCAGTGTCGACAAAGGTCAGCCGTAAGCTTCTGGAGGCACCAGCCTGTGTCCAGCATTACCACAGGTACAGAGAAAACACACACGCACCTAAACACACACACTCGGCGACTATATTTACGTTGCAGTTTGGGAAAACCCATCAGACGTCATCTGCAGTCTGGAAAAAATCTGTTATTACCAACAACAAGATTTGAGAATAATATGAAATCATGCAGATCAGTAAATACATGTGCTGTTAGATAAGTGAGCACGACATAGAAAAAATCGCACTGGACTTATTGTTGTACGTACTCTCCGTGCGAAAATTCAGCACACGAATTTTTTCGCATTTTCGCATCCTGCTTTGTTTGATGGACAGCTAAGAACCTCCCAACGTTCTGCAAAACCAGAAGCGCTCCAGCTTTCAGGCGACTCTCAGAAACTCTTCCGATGAAGCGTAAACCCGGGCGCTAGCCGCTGTACACCGCCGTCTTAACCAACCTTAACCTGTGGTGGGTACAGGAAATCACAAACCCAAAAGCATACCCTCCTCCTCTTTCATTTTTGTTTTCCATGGTATAACGATTTTTCTGTGTTCTCACACACCAACCTGTGTGTGTGTGTGAGGGAGGAGTGGGCGTAAAAGAAAATTGATGGAAAATGAAGAGCGATGGTAGATAAGAAGTCCTGTAGAGTTCAAAGGTAAACATGTAGCTGTAGTTATTGTGTGGGAGGATGATTCCACCCCCTAGCCCCCCTAAACACACACACACTTCATTTCAGGCTAAAAGACACTAAACAGTCTTGAGTGCTGTAAACTGTAACTGGAAAAACAGATCTTTAGTTGTATAAACATCCTGACAAGTTTTGGATGCAATCATGCAACAATATTATTGAAAAAATATTGATTCAAGGATCAGTTACGTAGTCCAGGTCATGCTGTAATAGGAAAATAATCAGCGACTGGGTGGTGCGATGCAGCACGGCAGCTTTATTTACCTAAGTAATAGTGAAAACGAGTGAAAATCGAAACCTCCGTCTTCCCTGAACAATGGTGTTTGTTATTGTCTTGTGTCAGAGGAGAGACCGGGTGTGTTAGTGCTCCAAGTTCAGAACGTGTGGGAGGTTTGCGGGATGCAGGCGGCACTGTGCCACAGACACCCCGAGAGAGAGACGTGCGTCGCTCTGTTCGGCAAGGAAACGGCGGCTCAGCTGACACTCGGCGCAGGAGACGCCATCCACGTCCATCCACCGTGGTAAGGTTCTCCCTTTAGGTGTGTTCGACAGAGGGTTCTCCATTACTAATATAAATTAAGTACCGTAACGCCATCCACAATCTAAACATAATTATCCAATTAGTAGAAAACCTAGATGTAAAGGAAAAATGAAAAAGATTTAAGGAAGGAGTCTCCAGTGCTAGCACTGGAGAACTGTCAGAAGTAGAGCTGTTACTAAGTGTGCATACAGTATATATATATATATATATAAAATTCCAGAAAAGTTGGCATGTTCTTTAAATTTGAATAAAATGAAAACTAAAAGACTATCAAATCACATTTTTTATTTAATAAAATATTAGCTCATGTGATTTGAAGGTCTTTTAGTTTTCATTTTATTCGCCTTAAAAGAACGTCCCAACTTTTTTGGAATTCGAGTTGTGTGTGTGTGTGTGTGTATATATATATATATATATATGACTAAAATATAATACAACATTCCCTGTACACGTATATGTATCACAATATACTGTATAGCTTTGCTCTATATTGATACATATCTATATATTAAAAAAAAATGAATTATTGTAAACTAATTCTAATAAGAAATAGAAAATACATTTCACAATTTTAAAGGCTCATCTCTAAAACAACTGCTTCCAATAAAAAAAGGGAGAGAAAGACATCACGAAGCCTAATCGTGTACGACGGGATAATTTATGACCATGCCGATATGATGTCACCGTATCGCTGCAGCCCTAGCTGTGTGTAACTGTGTGTTTTCTGTTCCAAGAACATCTTAAGCAGTTGAAAATTCGTGAATAATGGTTTAGAAAGCAGTGTATTTAAAAAATGACCACGAGTCGTGTAGTGGGCTAATTAATACGCGCCCATCACGTTGTTCTTGCCAGGTGCAGCTGTGGTGCGTTCGACGGTCACATTGCAGATATAACTCTGTGGCTTGAACAGAGTCTGATAAGAACTTCTTTTCTTAGAGGAGGTAAAAGGGAACGGCCGAGCTGGGCTACAGCTGTGGGGGAGTGGATTCTCGGCCCAAACTGGATCGACTCTATTCTTTTCTTTTTTTTTCCCTCTCCCCCTCACTCTCTTTCTCCCACACACTGCTCCCACGTCATCATTCTGCTCTAGGGAATGGCCTGCGTTCCTCTTCCTGGCAGCTCTTTGCTCATTTCCAGCAAGCCAAAGGGAAAAACACAGCTGGACCCTTTTTCTCCTATTTCCTCTCCTTGGTCGTCTGCTCTCGCTTTCTTTCTTTCGTTTTTGTGTCAAGGAGGAGTGGCTCACAATAGCTCTTGCTGATGGCAGGGAAATAAATTGCAAACATCTGCAGGACATCGTGTTATTGGACAGCTGTGCCCAGAGGAAAATCCAACAGTCTGACATCACCTTTGACCCCAGAGCCTTAGCAGACACTTGGAAGCACAAAAGTTCCACTTTGCGTAGGAGCGCCGCATTTTAACCCACGAATATGCTAGCGTGAGTCAGCACTCCGAAACATTCGGCAATAAAAATGACAGATGATCCAGTTGATGTATGAATCTGGAACGAGTGACAGCTGCGTAGGTGTTTTGAACTCGCCCGCGTTAATTAACACCTTGGAAGCCCCGCCCCTTTCCTCCCATCTCGCAACATCTCGTCGAAAATAGTACAAAATTGGCACTAAGTAAATAAAAGGTCGGAATTCTCCTCCAATTTTCTTGAATAGTAAGAAGGAATGTGTACTTTTCTAGCTTCTGCGCCTATCCTTGCACTCCCCGAGTGTCGTAGGCCCATTTTTAATAAAGTTATGGATAATTAATGATACATATATGCAGTACTTGTCTAAAGTTTTATTTCATATTAATGAGCTCAAAACATTCAACTCCATTTTCCTTGACAGAGAGCGACGGTGCTGCGGCAGCGCGTGCGTCTTTCAGGCACCGCGGACACGGGCCACGATGTTACTAGTGTGAAACGGGGAAAGGGGACGGGGCTTCCAGAGAGAGACACTTAATATCAAACAGCTGCACAAATGTCGTTTGGCTCATCTGCTGTTTTTATAAGAAAAAGAAGGCTCTTGACGTATGAATACGCGCCAGAGGAATTTTGAGTATGTTCCAGCGTACTCCGATGTTAAGGGGTGTACACACAGGAAGCGATTCGCTTGTCACCCATCGCTTTATAGCCAACATTCCAGGCTCTGGTTGCCTAGGTATCCTTCGCTCCCTTTATTTTAACCATTGCTTCGCCAATGGTTATTTCACCTGTCATCGCTTCAAGTCGCTCAACTTCATCGACATTCCTTGGTCTCTGGTCGCCATGTCAACATTAGTCTCTTCCTGTGTCTTTACGCCACTTTGCAAACTGTGCAAACGTGGTCAGGTCTGATACTGTCAGGTAAATATTACCCCAGCCCCCTCACCCTGCTCTCCCCTCACCCACACCCCTCCTTGCAATTCCTTCCTCAGCAGGACATCGGTGTGACTTGCTCAGACGCGCCCCGTGGTTCACCTCTGGCCTTCAGGATTGTCAGGTCTGCTAATCATGTTAATGGTTCTAATCTTGAGCGTAATGTGTATAGACTTGAATACAGAATAATTAACCTCATAATTCAAATATGACATTGTGTTGGGGTTTTTCCTATCAGCACGATGTCTCAGTGCCAGTGCTGTTCTAGTACACTTTGTGCGATGTAATGACTAAAGTGCGCCACTCCTTAACCCACACATGCACACGCTCTCACACACACACACACACACACACACACACACACACACACACTTGAAGTGGGCGGAAATGGCTCCCGTCTCAGCGCAGGTGACTGTGAGCGCCACACCTTCACCTGTAGAGACGAGCGCAGCCAGCTCGCTCTGTTTAATTTATCACCTTGTGCTGTTGTTTAACCTCTGATTAAAGAACGTCACAGAAGGATTTTCGTTCTCCAACTTCGGATTGTTTATTTTGTCAGTCTCTGTATCCCGCATGCAATTAAATCATTTCTCTGTCCATATTTGAATACGATAAATCAGTGTTTTTCACAAACTTTGTACAGCTTTGGTACAAGTCGGCTTTATCATTTTATTCCTAATTTAAGTATTAGGCATATTATTTAAACTAACATGTAGTTTATTGAATTTTTTTTTTTTTTTTTTGTTATTCCACACACGGAACTGTTATTATTTATTAAAATTGTCGTTACAGTCAAGTTGTGAGTTGCTGAGGTTTGGATTAAATGTATTTTTATAAAAAGTTATTAACTACAACAGCTTAATAATAAATATAATAACTTGGATAATAGTGGTGTGATTTCTGTAGCAAATTTAAAAAAACAAAAAACAAAACAAAAATCTAATCACTGATATTTTCTGATTATTTCTCAATGTGTCCTATTCTCCTTATTGTTTGTAGTGTAGAGTGACTAATCCTCTATGTTTGGAATCGGTTTCACTAATCAACCGATAAGAGAGCGGACTTTGTGCGGTGCGAGGTGACCGCGCGCCGGTTGTGTGTTTGCTCTGAGCAGGCGAGCAGCTCCACCTCTCCTGTGTAAACTTGCCTCGGCCTGGCTGCCGTCCAGCTTCCCTGTTCAGTTCATTCAGTTCACAGAGAATTTAAAAAAGAAAAAACCCAACCACTCAGCTCTGTCCCAGGACCTGCTACAGTCATGACGTACCAATATGATTATCTTGCCTAGTGCGTCACACCGGGAGGACGGAGCAGGTCTCGGCTTGTACAGGCAGGAAACGAGTGGTATCTTAAGTTGATGGGTGCAAAATTGTTTAGCAGTTCTTGAGTTGAATCAGTCACATTAAACTAATGTCAAGTTGACGAACAAAAATGTCAGTCATGCAACGTATTGCTGTGTTTTGTGTACGTTTGCTTGCTCAATTATAATGACCCTATTCTAGAGCATACGTTTCTCATAGGGCCTTGTGTTATTTCACTGGAGTGGAAAAAGGCATCTTGATCAGTTAGCGAGCGTTTATCTGTGTGGTGTCTGCTGTTTCCCACGCAGAGCCGAGATCAGCCTAGATCTACGGACGGTACATGATATTTTGAGCTCCTCAGTTTTGAGCATTTCTTCGATAAATGACATTTATCACGATATATAGTTGTATGTTGCATTAAACACTGTTTGATGTCCTATTTAAGGTCTGCAAAAAGTAATTAAAAATTGTTTTACGTTCAATATAGCATTATTTATAAAAGGCAGAAAAGGAGAAAAAACTTTAAAAAAAAAAAAAACGTATAAAAAGATAGCACGTTAGCCATGTGATCACAAAGTGTATCATCACATCGTTTATCACCATATTCTCATATCGTCCAGCTTTAATTTTGCGATTAAATTTCCTACTATATACTATATACTACTATACCGTCTTTCCTGCTATAGGCAAAGCCTGACCGTTGATGGCGAGCGTCATCCCATTGTCCTCAACACACATTTCAGCCAGAAGGTTTCAGGAGCAGCAAAGCAGGACAACAGTGTGACCTGCGCAAAGGTTCCGTGCCTCAAGGAGAAGACCAAACCGTATCCTTTGACCAGGTGCTTCTGGAAAAAGGAAGAGAATTTCAAGTCTTCTCAGGCATCCATGCCGAATAAACAGGTGTGTGACTTGACTTTCTTGGCTGGTTAAATTTTAATAAAGTTTATTGACACTCATATTTTCTTAATGGTGAGTTTTTATACACACTGGGAAAGCAGTCCTTCAACTGCCTTTTAAAGATGATTTATTACTGATGTAAAAGCTCAGCTCTGTTTCACCCCACTGGTGGGAAACACCTGGATACCTCCTTCACTTACCAAGATATGACGCAGAGTTCGTAATAAACGCTGCCGTCATACTGGCGTTGTTCCTTTTTCTTTTTTTTCTTTTTTTTACCTCCTGTGGAAAGGAGAGTTCACATCTCAGAAACACAAATCCATGTGGCTCTTCTATGTTCCAGCAACCAAAACCTCGGTCTTTGTTCCAGTGTTCACAAGGGCCTGCCTTACACAAAGCTTAGGCGAGAGAAGCTTTGCCTTCAGACCCTAAGAGGCACGATCTAAACAGCACCCTCCTGCAGAGAGCACATCTCCGAAGAGCAGGGGCTGGTAATAGGATGTTTTACAGCCGAAATGCCGTTCATTGAATGTACTGTATCACATCTGATGCAGTGATTTAAGCTGCCAGCCCCCAGTTTTTTGGGGGCCTTGTTGATATCGGACCTCAGCAAGTTGTTCCTTTTTGATAGAAAAGGCAGTCCCCACAGTTCAATATAAGGGAATCTATTCAACTGACTGACTTGTTCCAAAGATGGTGGTTGTTGACCAGTTCTAGAGTTGAGATGGTTCTTAAAGACCCTCTCTGTTTGTAATCCAAGGGTTACATGCGTAGGTCAAACAATGCAACCACAGGACTGGTTCTGGTGGATCTGCGTTCTGCGTATGTTGTTCAAAGGACAAGCATTCTGCTTACAAATCCTGCGCTTCGGCATTCCCTAGCATCACAAGTGTCTTGAAGTATGCAAGCAGCCTTCTTTCACTTGATGCCCAGTGGCATCAGGATATTACCATACATGGCAAGTAGGCCTTTCTCGGACTGTATCCACCTTCCTTACGACATTACGGTGCTCTGTCTGTGAGTAAAATCAGAAAGAATTTTTTATTCATTGGCGTGATGCTAGGTACCCAATCACACCGGTGTGTAACAGACATTATTATGCTTCCCAGTCAGATGCAACCAGGCCGCCATCTGTGGTATTGCCATCTGTTGAGGACTGATAGCAGCTTCAGACTTGCTAAACCTATGGACTTATCAGAAGTGGGTTATCAGCCTGTGGCTGGGCCCCATCCCGCAGGTGGAAACGTGTCCTTGTGTCCGTGAAAGCCCCAGTATACCCTTACTTGAGACACAGGACATTTCTAGCAAAAGGAGTTTGGTTTGGAGTGGTGCCCTATTTGAGAGAAATAATCGCCCCGGATGGCTACCCTACAGCCTCTGTCTAAACCAAGGTCACTGCTTTGCCCTTTAGACAGGCTTCCATACCAGAAACATCCAGTGAGTGGCAACTCTGTGGGCGGAAATACCGTGTCCATAAGAGAATTCAAAGTAGAATGGTTTAGGTTCCGGTAATTCAAATAACCACCTTTACAACTGTGCTGAGCAGAAAAGCATCTCAGAATGCACAGCATGCCCAAACCTGATGCATGTGGGCTACAAGTGCTGAAGACTGCATTGGGTTCCACTCCTGTCAGCCAAGAATAAGAAACTGTAGCGACAATGGGTGCAGGATCACTGAACATTTAACAGATGAATATTGTAGAAAGACCAGGTGACATGTTCCAGTCTTCAGATATCCAGTTTTGGATAGTTCAGCAGTCATCTCTGAGCACTTTTCATGTCATCAAGTTGATTCTCACCGCTCTTGGTGGAAAGAAGAGATGAAATCGAACACTACATGTATATAACTGTGGTTATACGAACACCCATATAACATGAGTCAACGTGGGTTCTTAAGGAGGTTCCAGGGAAACAAGGCTGTGTGACGGTGGTGTTTATTGCAAATCCTGCATGATCAATTTCTGCCTGACTTTGTTGGACCATTTTGGTATCTATTCCCTGGATGTTATGCAAGATTTATAGAACCACATTTAATACAAAACTAGCCTTTTCTGATCCTAGACAAGCAAATCAGTCATGATATCAATCAATTTACATAAACCTTACCTAACTTTGAGCGGTTCATTTTTAAATGTGTATACACAGACCCACAGGAAGGCAGGAAGTGTGTTTGAGTCTCTTCTGGAGGCCTTGGAGACTTGTGGGCCATCAGGGTCTGTATGTGGTCCTGTGGAGGTGGTGGTTCAGAGGATCTATTTCTACAGTGTCGCACAGTTTCCTCACGCAAGCTTACTCCGACACCGAATTCTCAGCAAGTGTCACTCTGGAACAGCGCAGCAACAACACGTCAGCAGGTGCGGTCTTTCTTATGTCACTGGCACACATCACGTAAATAACCTTCCATATCTTCAACACTTCCTGGCTCGCTTTACATAATGATGTATGCTGGGATATGTATTGTTCTGTCCGTGGAGATACAGTGCCCATAAGAAGTACTGTTATTGTTAATGTTACTGTTAAGAAGTAAACTGTTATCATTAATAAGAAACGGA
Organism: Notoglanidium maculatum; assembly: GCA_030068355.1. Lineage (NCBI taxonomy): Eukaryota > Metazoa > Chordata > Actinopteri > Siluriformes > Auchenoglanididae > Notoglanidium > Notoglanidium maculatum. Next base: position 1,676,869 of record JAQQZX010000033.1, on the reverse strand, counting down.
ATATCCAACGTAATGGATATTTTATGATATGTTCTATTTTTGCTTAAAAAGTTAACAATTTTGCTTAGTTGAGTTGAATATGGTAATATTCTCTATCTTTGCCTAGTAGGATTATCTACTTTTTGATATGCCTGGTTTCATCCATTACAGATTTATATCTGTAGTGAGATCACAATCACAATCACAAAGTGAGATCACAATCTTTGATTTATTTACTTTCTTATTTCTTCCAATTCAGACAATATGTAGGTAAGTTAAACTGTATGGTAGAGGATGGTTAGTGCCATCCTGAGAAGTGCCTGATAGAACCGTTTTGTTCAGAGAACAACATTACATGTATATCAGAATGATCTACGTTGTTGCACTGGAAGATCCACTAATGTCTGAGTTTTGACCAGCTTGCAGATGGCCTGAAACATTAGCTTGACTAGCGTTTGATGTAGCAAGGTGGCCTGATCCATTGGAAGTACAACAGCATCTTCCTGATAAAACCCACCCTGTATCTGGTGTGTGTGTTGGGTGTGTACTTGTTCAAATGTTATCCTTGGAGAACAGAAAGAAATCTTGAATGACTTTCCTGCTCAGTTCTATCCATTGTATCACATTGTCTATGTAATGTTCTTGGCCTTAGGATAAGATTTCGCGATTCTGTCATTCCTTCTTTTTGACCATACACTTACTCGACGCAGAAGATTCAATAACACCGCAATCTAGCTGGCTGTTTTTCCAGAGAAAAACAGCAGGTTGTGTACAAGGGCTTGTCCAGTCCTAAAAATAGTGCTTTTGGGGGATTAGTATTTAGCTCTAAAATGCCTGTGATTGTAATTGGGAGGGCACTAATTTACTGGCAGAACTGCCATTTTTTGAGCCGAGCCTACATTTTTACAAAGCCATTAGCCTGAAACAGTCATATGGTGACAACACAAGAAAGAAATGTGAAATATTGTGAGTCTAGTTGTGGAAAAAACTACATGAACAGATTTTTTTTGCAGCATTTCACACACTTGGAAAATTGTGGTTCTGTAATGAAAACATATGTCGATTGGCTTTTGCTTTAGTGTTTTTTCAAGTAGTCCATCTCTGGACCAGTTGACAAACCCTGGACTAGGACAAACCATGTTTGAGTGTACTTGAAATTGGGTCTAGTCACAAAATTACCAAGGTGAAAGAATGCAGTCTTGGTGATTCACAGGTAAATGATGTGTGAGTGGTGATGCCAAGGCTCCAGGCATTTTCAGATGATGTTACAATAACCCCATCAATGTCAAGGCACAGATAAGAGTGCTTAGATGTCAAAGACTTTATAATATAGGTGCCAGCATCTACAGTTTGGTCATAGCATTTGCAATTTCAGACCCCTTGCTACGGTGATGCAGGACCTCTGAAACCTAGGCGTTTTGTTTTTTCAGACCAAATGCAAACGTCATCCTCTCTGCACAAAAGCCAGTTCATTGATGGGGAAATGGTGCAGTGTGGTTTCTGGATGGGAGGGATGGGAGATATCAGCCAATCATGGATGCCTATTAGCTCATGTATTCGGAAGAAGGCAAATGGCACTTTTCTCCGAGCGTGTTGCCCTGCCCTTTGACACAGTATGAGCAGCGGCTTCACATGTCTCAGAGGAAGCACTTATTAGCTTTCAGCCTCCCCATTTGTTAGGTGGCTGAGGACAGGAAATGGCAGGTGACCAAATTGCTAATCAATAAGTGCTAATGACTAGTTACTCATTTATAAGTAACGTCACACCAGAAATGTGGCCTTGCTGTTTTCTTACTGTTGCTTGCCACACATCTGGACCAAGAAATGAGCAGTCTTCACTAGGATCTTTTATTGTAAAATAATTTTTTTCTCTTTGCCAGCTAGCAATGTTGCCACTCTTGTTTAGGGGTCGGAGTTTGAAAGCATGAGCCTTTTTACCCACTGTCCTTTTGCCCTGCTGAGTAACAGCAGTGGGTCAAGATTGTTGACAGAACAGGCTGGGATGCACGTGCTGAGGTGATGGAGAAAAACCAGATGGCTAGACACCCAGCTCTGATAGAAAGAAAGAACCCTAGAAAGAGTAATGGTTGGAGCAAGTCATTTGACTGCTTCCAGTAACTCAATCCTGGTCAGATGATCTAGCAGGTTGTAAACACATGACTTTGGCACATCACATTGTTGTGTGTGTGTGTGTGTGTGTGTATGTCTCAGAATAGAACACCATATGGAGCAGCGAGCGAGCCTGGACATGACCCCTCGATGGCGGCGATGATAATGTTTACGTTCAAGCAGGGACGAGCATGCAGATAAACATGCTCGTAGTCGGCTGAGCCATGCACTGGCTCCACACTGGGCAGCCTGGCACACGTCAGAACCAGAACTCTGCTCTTTTGTCACTTCCTCTTTGTTTTTCTCTGTTTGCTTTGCACATACCTGACATTGTAAGATAAATAAAGGGCCTCTCTGGTTTGGCCTGCGCAAGGTAGCGTTTGTTATCTCCTGAAGCGATCATCTGGATAGTATAGCATGTCACCAACGTTCCACGTTTTGGTTGCTTCCTGGAAATTTCCAACCTTTCTGTTAACTGTTTTCAACTGCCTTGGGATGTATTCTGGTATCTTCATCAATAAGCAGAAGGAAGGCTCCTTTGAGATTCCTGTGTGGTTGTCAGAATAATATGGATTTACAGTTAGAAAAAAGTCTAGGGAGTTAAACATTTTTCCTAACAATCAGGAGTTTAAATACTTCAAGCTTTAGCAATCTCGCCTCGCAATTTTAGAGCGTTTCAACCTCGCACTTTTTGTTAAAGCTTCACTGGAGCTCGCTTCCTGAGAATAATCAGGATTTGTTTTCACTCCAAGACAATATTTGGTTCCAGTAAAAGGTCTGTGGAGCATAAACAAGCTGAAGAAGCTCTTGGTTCGAAGAGAGGAGAGGAGGGGATGTTTTCAAGAAGAAGTTAGAACAAAATGTGCTTGAGGTGTCTGATTACAAGCCTGTTTATCACAAAGCTCATTCTCATTGGTGGATTCCATGGCGGAAGGAATCCCGCCCACTTTGTTCCAGCCAATCCGGGAACATGGGAGCATTCTTATGGGGAGGGCTAGTCTCGGTGGGGTTGTGTGTGTGCGTGTGTGTGCGTGTGTGTGTGCGTGTGCGTGTGTGTGTGTGTGTGTGTGTGTGTGTGTGTGTGTG
>JAQQZX010000033.1:1648939-1665538 GCA_030068355.1 Notoglanidium maculatum | reverse complement strand
TTTGTACGGTCGTTGGTTCTATCCTTGTTCATGTTCCTTCATCGTGGATTTGTCTTGTTCTTCCCTCACGTCCTTCTCCAGGATGTTTTTTTGTCATGCAGACTTATTAAAGGTGAAGCTGTGTATGACTGTCATTTTATTTTTATATCAACATTAATTATTGCATTTTCTCATCTGTTTAACAATACGAGTGAACTTCCTCAGTCAGCTTTGACATCACAGTAAATGAAGCATGAAGGCAGATTTTGTGTTTCTACCACTTCGTTAGCCTGACTCACACACTGACCACACTTTTTTTTTAAACCTCAGTATTTTAGACAGAATGTCTTGGCTTGTGTGTACCGAAACTGTGCATACTTTTTTGCAAGAAGACAACTCCACCAACAGCATGCCTGGAAGTGGTTTATTCTTATAAAAAATACTTTTTTTAATCCGTTAATACTTAGATTTAAAGGTGTAGAACATCGTGAGCCAGGTCAGTCCCGGTTTTCCCTCGCGTTATTTTCTTTCTCTTGATGTTAGAGTCATGTTGCTGAGAAAACTGAAGGCTTTTCCTGACTGTTAGCAAACGCTGACACTGGAGACTCCTTCCATAAACGTGTCCTTAAAGAAAGTTTCACCATAGCAACAATTTTGTGTGTGTGTGTGTGTGTGTGTATATATATATATATTAAATCCACTACAAGTACAAGTTCCTGCGAATGAGGTGTTGCTATAGAAACGATATTAACGTATTAATTTGCAGCAGCACTGCTGTCAGAGCCGCTGGTCTAGAAACCTCCTAACCAATCAGAATCAAGAATTCAGTAGCGCTGTGGTTAAAGCAAAAGACCTGCAAGCCTTCCCCTAAAAAGACAGAATTCTGGTCGATCTGCTGTTTATTCATGTGTGGTGTTTTGAAATCCGCACCACGGTCTTTTGACTTTCCGATCACACACAGATGCGCTGACCTTCTGCTGAGGATTTTCCAAAGAAACTTTCACTTCACTGGTCCTTAAGTAGTTGCAGCTGGTCCAGGCACTGAGACTGATCTTTAGCCATATGTATTTATTGTTCTTTATCACTTTCTTGAGTAGGGAATTGAACCCAGTCCATGCCAAACAAAAATAATTAAAAAAAATAAATGCATGCAGACAGAGCCGTTGGGTTTTCCTTGAATCATCATTTAAGACGTGGTCATGTATGTAAGATCATTTTTATTTATAATAAATAACATTGATTTCATTTGTTACTGTGTCTTGGATGAACATTTTTTCCAAAGGATTCAGACTTTTTCATTGTCTTCCCTGTGTTCATGAAAGAATTTAAATAGCCTACAGCAATGCAGATAACTACTCTTTACAACCGTGGTGAGCAGAAAAGCATCGCAGGATGCCCATCGTACCTTGAGGGATTTGGATTGTGCTTGTGATGTGATGCGTTTTGTGTGTTATTTCTAATACCCGTTGTACAGGAGTGGTGATGGACGTAGACGAGAGCTCTGCTTTTTCCTGGCCAGCATGCGGTCAGTGTGGAGGCGACGGCTTGGAGGCGTTAGCAGATAAAAAGTACGCTACATAGTATCACGCGCTGTATGTGTGACATTACAGCTCTGAAGCACTGATATACCGCAGTGCTTTTGAATTCTCGATTGGTCAGAAGGTGTCGATCCTGAGTCCGAAGCCATAACCCCGTTTGTCATCTGGTCTTTCCAGAGACGTATTTTCATGTGCAGCGTGTGGAGTCGTGGGCAAACCGAGCAGAAAGATGCAGCTCGAAGTGTTCCTCAGCTGTCCCTCTTCAAGTCCCTGGACTGTCAAAGTTAAGGTAGGATGTAACTGTACACTGTTTATTTGGAGTGAGAAGATATTTTATGGTTTTCGTTAGATCTACTCGCTCTGCTTAAAAAGAGGAAGGAAACCTCATCCGTCTTTGCAGGGTGTATGCTTTTTTTCCAACACTTGATTATCATCACACACTTTGAGTGTGCTAGATGTTTGAGATTGTGTTAAAGTGCGTCTTGTGAAACTAACTTGAAAGTCTCTCTCTCTCTCTCTCTCTCTCTCTCTCTGTGTGTCTGTGTGTTTATCAGCTTCAGCAAAACTCCATCATGTCCCTCCTGAACTCGACAGGACATGCAGAGGTGAGATTCCTGTCAAACGAGTGTGTATTCTGTTGCTTACTTGCACTCAGAGGCCACTTTAATAGGAACACCTGAACATTCATGCGGTTATTAAACTCACACGGATACAAGACGGTCAAGGCGTTCCTGTACTTGCAGCTCAGGATTCGCTTTGTTGAGATGCTTTTGTGCTCAGCACTGTAGTAAAGAGCGAGTTACCATAGCCTTCCTGGCAGCTGGGACCGGTCTCAGTGCTGAGTGCTGTCTTCTCAAAAGCCACACGATTGGATGAACGAGCAGGTGTATAGGTGTTCCTAATAAAGCAATCAGTAAGTCTATAATATGGATTTGAATATGAAATATTCACTATTACGCTTAGATATTTTAGCGCCCACCATAGTGCATGTTGTTACTATAGAAACAGTAGCATGTTAGAACAAGTGCGTTAAGGTAAACATGATCTGAATTACAGCCAGTCACGTTGAGTCGTGCACTCAACAGCGCTGTGTCGTAAACAGTAAGCAATGCACTAGAAGTACAGTTTGGTTATTTGTTTGTCACTTTTGATTGACAGGGTTATGAGGTGGAGGCGGTGCTTGGGAAGAGCGTCGGCCCTCTCAGCGCTTTTATCCACGTGGTCACCCGTTCTTCCACCCTCTGGCTGGGTTTGGAGGAGATCACGCTTTAACCTGGGATCTCTAATACATCTGTGTGTCTTACCTCACTGGTGTGTTTAAATACCAAAGCAAATGTGATATTTTACAGCCTAATAAATCTGGGTACACACTGAGCTGAGAGATTTTATGGCCTGTGTGGTCATGTGTTGTGATATGAAGAACCATCCTATTTAAGCTCTCCTGTGGGTGTTATTAATAGGATTTAGAAAGGTGTAGTCTGAAGGTAAAATGGTGTGTCCTCAAAACAACTGTCAGAGCTACGTGTTTGTGAAATGCGCGTTGTGCGCAAAAATAAAAATACTTTGTCCATGAATATTGCTGAAAGTCAAAATTAGACTGGCTTATTTTCTTATTTTAACATTTAGCATGATACGGTTGTACTCGTGGCCACGCCCCCCACCACCCCACCACCCCACCACCCCACCAAAGTCCCGCCCTCCCGCCATTCACACTGACCAGTCGTAAACTTATTCCATTTTATTTCTAATCAATATTCCAGTTTTTTTTTTGTTTTTTTTTTTGTTTTTTTTAAAACAGGCTTTATATAAAATGTTCAAACGTTTGGAATACAAAGTTTTGAATTATAAAACATGTACCATAATATGACTTTTTTCTGTAATAATTTAGAATACAAAAAAAAAACCAACAGAAAAAAAACCCTATAATATTCACAAAATATTCACGAAAGTATTCAGTTCAGATGATCTGATGCACGTGCAGCTACAGTCCGAGAAGTCGAATCGTGCATTTGAGGTATGTTTTTGCCACCAAAAAAAAAAATAATAATAAAAATGATCAAAAAAATTTCTTTTAAAAATGCGCATGGCGGCGATGATGGTGACGATCACCGTTTGTCGGCGGTCTCGCGGTGTTTGAAGACGTGTCTGAGGCTCGTGAGCTCGCGCGTGAGCTGCTCTATGGTCTTGTGCAGGCGCTCGTTCTCCGCGCTCAGTTCGAGCAGCTTCTGGTGCGTTTCCAGATTGCGCTGCTTTGCCTTGTCCCTGCTTTTGCGCACGGCGATGTTATTCCGCTCCCGGCGCTGTCGGTATTCCGGACTCAACCTGTCCACTGCCTTCTTGGACTTGTCCTTGAGCGTCCTGCGCAGAGAGCTGGAGGATGAGGGGGACGACGAGGGCTCGGGCGTGCTCGGGGGCGTCGGCTGTCCCGTGTGGATGCTCACCGACGTCTGCGCGCACGCCTCGATCTGCGACGGGAGGGACGACGGCGCGTCGCTGTCGCTCCATTCGGCTTCCTGTTTGATCGCGAAGCCGGAGTCCTTGGACGCGCTGAAGGCGGACAGATGTTGATAGAAGTCTGACTTCTCCTGCTTCACGGCGTTGTTAAAGAGGTCGGCGAAGAGCTCGTCGTTGCACAGCTCGAAGTTGGGCGCAGACGACATGGAGTCGATGTACGCGCTGAAGTCGATGGCGCTTTCGTCCTCGTACATGGCCGGCGCGTTGCTCAGCTCCACTACGCTGCCGCCGCCGCCGTTGTTGTTGTTATTGTTGTTGTTGATGTTAGTGGTGGGAGTGATTGCGACGCTGACGCTGATTCCGACCTCGGGACATTTTCCGTCCCCTGTCAGTTTGCTGTCGTAGAAGTTCGTAGGCTCCATCGCCCAGCTCATGTAGCATGGTGGAGACACGCACTCAGAGTCCAAGCTGCACGGCTCGCACATGAACGCAGCTCCGCTCTTCTTCCTGCACTGCTTCAGAAACCTGACTACGATTTCCTCCTGGGAACCAGGAACTCGCGCGCTCCTAGACAGAGAGATGGATGGATGGACGGCGCGCACACTCCACGAGATTCTCATGCGTCTACAAGCAACCTGCGTGTGCCAAAGTTTATACACACACTCAGCTGACGTCAAGGCTTCACCACCCCCTTTGGGAAGCCAGTCGTTGCCGTTGCGTGTCACGTGTCCTGCCTGGATTCCTATTTGCAGGCGAGTAGGACGCGCGCACGCCCACCACATTACTACGAGTCAACTTCGACCAAGTATTGTAGCTCTGTCGGAACACACACTACTTTTACTGTAGTTTTCCATATTGCTGAGATGGTCGAGATATCAGCGATACACCTTTTCTACTTTTATTTTTCTCTTTTCGCCTGGATAGACTCATAGTGTACTTTTAGAAAGGATTTACTTTCCCTGGCCATTGGGAATGTACCTACATCTTTGTACCTTTTGTAGATGTGGGTCGAGTACCTTTGTAATGTTTTCAGGTGCATAAATAGACCATTCTGAGGTTGTAGGAAAGCTTTAAAGGTACACATGCACCTTTAGTACAAAAGGTACAACAACAAAAAAAAGTACAAAAGGTGCACATGACACATTCACTCCAGCAACCACGGATGAGGCCGTGCACTCTAAAGAAAGAATCAGGAACTAAACTGTACCTTTGGTACAGTCACATTATCTTTTAGCTAGAAAGGTGCATGTAAAGCTTTACTAAAAAAGCTAAAGAGGGCGTTGTGGTTCCAAGTTGCTGGGATGGTAGCACCTTCAAGGCGGCATCATTTATGGTACCTTTTAAAGTGCATGTCTCACCTGTAAATGTGTTTTAGAGTGCACCTTTAAACGTAAATGGCCCACAACTAGTTCTTTCTTTTGTTGAAATTTTACATGTACGCTACATGCAAATTTCTAGCTCAAAGCACACACTACAGGTAAAAAAAAGTTGCACTTTGGAGGGTACTATCCCAGCAACAATGAAAGGTACTGATTAGTACCCTTTGGATGTGTGCAGGCTTGTTTCATAGAGACTGCTGGAGATAACGGCAAAAATGTTCCTTTACGCAGAGATCTCCGGGAAAAGAGCGTATGATGCTGTACGCTGTGAGCGTAAAGGGTACTCAAAAAAGGGTATCTTTAGTATTTGACTTTTCTAGAATGTACTGTACCTTTTAAAGGTTTAACCTGTATATACCTAATTTTTAAAGGTGCTCTTCCAGGTGAAACCTGCACACTGGGGGTAGAAAAGGTGTGCCCTTGAAGGAAGTACCACTTCAGCAGCAGGCAAAGGTTCAGTTCGGTGGAGTCGTAGAGGGAAGAGAAGCAGTTGATCGGCTACAATTTGAAATTCAAAAGAACAGGATTAATCACATAAATGGACAATAATTAGTTTCTATGAAAGCTTTAAAGGTGCACTGGAACCTTTATAAAGGTATTAGATGTGAACAACCCCCAACAATAAAGAAAAGTACTCGTTGCTTTCTTTTAAAAGTCTATCAGTCGTATGAAAAGAACAGTGTTTGTTTTTTTTCTGTCTACAAACAACTTGGCTGGAAACTCAATGGAAAAAAGACAATTGGTTACTTTCGTGATTCACCGCGTCCTCATGCCAGGAACAAGTGGATCTGGATGTTCTATTTTCAACATTTTTATTACGTTCTGTAGCTGTCATTGTAATCGCCCCCTGGTGGACACAAACGGATTTTCTGACGGCTGCCCAACTCCTTTGGAATGATTCGGAGATTGGGGTTGGTGCGTTTTTGTTAGTTTGTTTTTCCAACACCAGAAAGCAAAAACAAGATTTCCACAAAATTGCTGCTTGGTACACCATAGCACAAGACCCAGACCATTTTCGTTCACCTAGATTGTTTTTGGGGGTGGGGGGGTTCTCTTTATCCAACTGCCTCATGGGGGTTTATGGGGATATCTCAGTGTAAGCTCATGCTAGTCCAGTGGGTCCATCATTTATGAAATTTTCAAAACCCAACATCATCGAGCATAGCTTTATTATTGAATTCTTAATCTCCACGTCTTCATTAGGTTAGAAACAAAACCAAAAAAAAATGTTGCCTATAAAAATAAGTCAGCATGGACCTCGTGCTCTGTCAGTGGAAAGATCAGGAATACAAATCTCACAGTGCTTGTGCATGTTTAGATAAGGTTCATGAAATAAATCTGGAATTTGTTTCACAATCAAAGCGATCCTTAACCCTAAAAGTTCCCCCAGAGTTAGACAACTCGGATGGAACTAAGAAGCAGAGTTCCCGTTACCTCCCACAGGTGGATTATTTTCCTACAGCATGTGTATTTCTTGAACACCACCGAAGCTCTGACACTGGAGACTCCTTCCATGGATGTTAAATAAATACCTTCAGATTTAAGCCGTTACTATAGTAACATTAACACGTTAGAACAAACCATTAGAGACGTTGATGAAACGGTGCGAAACGTGAATCCGTGTGAAAATACGCTGTCCAAAGACGTTCCAGTCGTGCAGTCCAAACACAACAGGATATCTTTCTTTATTTATTTCCTTTTTTATTTGCACCATGCAAAATGTAACAAACCTGTTCAAAATGGTGGGCAGGCTATTATTTCAGTGTACAAGTGTGCGGAATATATGAATATATGATATTTATAACAACTGCTGTGGTGAAACCGTGACCCTTTAAAATGTCTGTTCAATCAAAACGCCGTACACGTATTCATTTAGGACACGATAAAATTAACTTCAATGACGTAATTAACGCGGCGTTTTGTCTCGGGTTCTACAAAAAAAAAAAAGTCTTTTTATGGCGTTTGAAATACATATGAATATTTGGATTCTATTATATAACGTCACATTAAATAAAATTCACGCTTTTTTCTTTCATCTGCTAAGATTGTACGTTAAAAACAGCCAATATTAAAGGTTTAACAAACAGAAATCTCCTAATTTACATAAAAATCTGTTTTGTTTTGTTTTTTGAGAATTGTATTTTCGCAATTAGTAATCCTAAAAATTCGGAATTTCTGAAAATCTCCAAACTGTAGCCTGAAATTTCAAAGTATGAACATGTTAACAAATGTCAAATTATTAAATACACCTTGGGAATGGGGGAGGGGGTGTCATTTTATTCAATGTGACGTGTATAATTTCAAGCGCACAAACTTTCCGTTCCAATACTTTTGAATACGAGCCAGCTTCTTTTCACCAGTGTGTTCACTTCAAAAGAATTTTATTTTATCAAATTGCTTGTTTCTGTGATGAAGCGGACAGGAACTCAGGCAAACCAGTGTGAAACGTCTATTTCTTTAAAAAAGTTAAAGAATACTAATAATTGCGTATAATTCGTCCGGGGTTCACCTGATTAGCTAGGCTAAGGCAGTGTAGTTATTTGGGATTTTTCGTTGTATATACGAATTTACTACGTTAAAAACGTCAAGCGGTTTTTCTTCAGGTTCAAATAAAACAACCAAATGACTGGACGTATCCAAACCTAGACGTGATGTGACCTAAAGAAAGAAAGAAAGCTAGTGGCCGAGTCAGTGTGAGGTGTGACGTACGCTATAAAAGATAGCAGCTTTGTTAAACCTGATTTTCCCGCCACTTTCTGAAGTACAGTACACAAAATGTCGGCAAAATAACGTCCACGTTTCTTCATTTTATGGCACTGACGGTGTTATGACGTATCTGCTCTGCATAATCTCTGAGTCAGTTCACAGTATTATTCTAAAATAAACAACAACAAAAAAGACATGTATATTTACAGAAGTGGTGTTAATGCTCAGTAGATTCAGCCGTCGTCATTGTCGAGTACTCAGCACTTCAGTACTGCGTGATTCCTCTGCCTGGTAGAGAAACACTGTTGATCATTCTTGTGTGCTATTGTTACAGCAATATTTTTTATGGAATTCTGGTTTTCGCTGTGTGTGTGTGTGCGCACCATGTAGACGTTCTCCAGCAGGTTTTTTCTCGTCCATCGTAAGTTCTCTCTCCAGACGTCGCTCCAGCTCCTTCTCATAGCCGCCCTCTCCTTCTTGGTCCTCATCCAGCATCCTGTTGGTCCCAAAACACATCCCGAACAATAAAAGGTGTGTTTGGTACCAAGGAAAAAAAAAATGCCACTTTCCTGCTCAAGATGCACAAACATTTAAGTCATTTGCGATTGAGAACGAATGTGAGATAATCTTACAATGTCAGTCATGAATTTTATGAAAACGTCCGAGGCTGATTTGGGTTTTTTCTACAGTTTGTCTTTTATTCAAACTATTTCACCATCCTGTTTTACTTCAATCTTCTTCCCAAAATTCACACAAGAGCAAGAGGTAAATGTCCTGCTGATTCTGACACCTACTGGTGAGAGTGTGTATTTACATCCCTTAAGCAAGGGATTACACTCCAGGTTTAAGTTTCATATTTAATGGTTTTGGATTACTCTCTTTTTTTGCTCTCTGCTTTTTTTTCTTCCATTCATGCAGCTAGCAAGCTGATTTGACTAACAACGTTTCAAGTAGTTTGCGTTTTCAAACTGCCCTTGTAAACACTCGCGGTTATTTATTTCATTCTCACATATATCGCGCATAAACGCAAATACGAAACATACCGTTTCAACTAGAGTGGTGAAAATCTCAGTCTTCTGTAGCTTTAGTAAGAGCCGGAAGGATGTCGTATATTGCAAGGTATGTAATTGGACCTTAACCACTTCTGTTGCACCTCTCACAAGTGCAGAACAAAAAGTCCATGGGGTGGACCTGGACCTGATCCAGGTCCTCCTACCTGGGTGGAGCCGGGCCAAGTTGAGCCATAAGTCCATAAAGTGGAGGTGTGTTTACAGTTGGATCAGATCCAGCTCCACCCCCTGAACTATTGCTTCTCCAGTGAGGACAATCTTGAACATTGTGACAGTATCTTAATAGAGGTGCTGAGTTACCGTGGCGTGAGTCCATCAGCTTCTCCATCAGCGTTACTGTCACACTCGCTCCCTGCTTCTAGAAATGATACGACAAGAGAAAGTCTTAGAAATGCTAATAAGAGGTACAAGAGGTAAAACACTTCAGGACATGCTGTTATGTGAAAAAACCAACTTGCTTAGCTAAATTAATAGTAGCTCTGCTTGACTGTTGATTATTTTCCAATAACAGCATGACAACAGAGAGTTGTACTGCTCACACGAACGGACAGCTTACCCGAGTTAAGCTCTTTAACCAGTGAAGACATGGTGCTGGTGATGGAGTCGGCAGCCACAAGCAGGTCGTTTCTTAAGTTACGCCTCGAACCTGAACCCGCATGAAGAGCATTAGTAACAAATGCATTAGTTCCAGGAAATAAATTGATTATTATGGCTCATGGTTATTATTAGTGATAATTGGATTTGTTTTGGTATAGATAACAGTTCACATACTCTGAGCAAAAGCCTGTATGACGTCTCCTCCTAGCCCCATGAGCGAGTCCTGAGGCGTCTGACTGGGTGTCGTGTTGCCGGGAGTTGACGGTACAGGAGTGGGGATGGAGCTGCTGGCTGTGTGGCTCGGGGAGGAACGAGAGGAGGAACCTGGGCCCTGATTCTGACACAAAGTAATGTAAATGTGTCAAACATGGGACATGACGCAAGAAGAAAATACATTATTTTGGTGGTGGAATATTCTTAACATAGCAGAGACACTGACCTGGCAGTAGTGTTATAAGCAGGTGTACATGTGTCCCTAATTGCATCAATTGTTGTATATTAATAATAATAATTATATATCATCCTATTATATGTGCGTGTGGTGGATTGGGAAAACTCCTTGGATGTCGCTGTGGCTTAATTCTGGATAAAATTGGCTTTTTGGACCAAAATTGAAATTTTTTGCCCCTCTAAGTTTGTATAATACTAACATGGCGTAGATCTCCACTCTGTGTCAGGCATAGCACCACATCCCACTGGGGCCTCAATTTGATGCATGCAATCAAATGTAAATAGTCTGGAATTTTCTCCACTAAAAAGCCATGCACTCAAACCCAGACGTGTTACTCTTGCCTACATGCACAGTCTGCATAGGTGTTACAAACTTACTACCTGCTTCTGTTCTTCCTCCTGTAAACAAAATGATTACTGTATATTACGATATAAATATCATCTTCATAACCAAATCCAGACTAAGGTTCCACACTCTCGTTGTACATTTTCTATTCATAGTAGTTATTGAATAATATGCTTTAAAACAAATCACTGAGTAGGAGTTTAAAGGGTTAATCAGGAAACACATCATGTCTTGTGTACAGCAGTTGGTTTCATCACCGTTTCTCATCTCATTTAATCCAATAATCTCCTACCTTTAACAGTAACATGAGCTGTTCCAGCTGCACCATCAGTTCTCTTCGACTCTCTTGAAGAGATGACATCCTATCTTCCAGTTCTTCTTTCCTCTGCCTAATGGATTTGATGAAACGATGGCGAGGTTACTCTTACTCATCACTGAACACTGTCTGACAAAAGTCTATATCTACAATACGGTGACACAATCTGATCACGGTCTCACCCAAGTCTCCCACTGGTTTCAGACCCCTCTGGCTCCAGCAACATCCTCTGGTCTGATGTATCAAATCTAGGGGTAGCTTTGGACAAGTATCCTTCTCTCCTCATATTATTAACCTGACTCGGTCATGCAGGTCCACACAAAAGGCATTATGTGGACAGAATGACCGCCAAGACCCTAACCAATCTGGCTTCAAAGTGGCGAACTCCACAGAAATGGCCTCTGTGACTCTTACTGACAAGCTTCAGTTCAATTCAATTTTATTTGTATAGCGCTTTAACAACAGACATTGTCACAAAGCAGATTCACACATATCTATATCTATCTATATATATATATATATATATATATATATATATATATATCACTAATTAGCAAGCTTGTGGCGATGGTGGCAAGGAAAAACTCGCTGAGATGACAAGAGAAAGAAACCATGAGAGGAACCAGACTCAAAAGGGAACCCATCCTCATTTGGGTGGCACTGGATAGTGCGATTACAACAGACTTCTGTAACTGTATGTTATATGGTCAAAGATGTACAGTTACGTAATTCAGTATAGTTTGGTATCATTTAAATCCTATGCCATTGTAGCACAACCGCTCTTGTCAACAGCAGTCCAATGCCATCTTCACAGTTCTAGCTGTATGTTGAGGCAGTTCATATGGTGCCATCCTCAACAGGAGCAAGTGGTTTTCAAGCGACGTCTCCAACCAAAAGAAGGACATCAGGGTGGGTTAAGGCAGGTCCGGATAGAAGGGGATCAGGATCACTGGTATCTCAGGAGTAGCATGTGCAGCTCGACAAACAGTGAAAGAGAGAGAGAAAAGCAGATTGCTTCATGCTGTTAGATCTGAGAAACGGTCCTCATCTTCCTTGACCTTTCAGCAGCTTTTGTTAGTCAGCCACAAGACTCTCCTGTCCATCCTCATTAATCTTGGAATTCATGGCACAGCACAGGAGTGGTTTGCTTCTTGCCTGGAGGGATTGTCATGTCAGGTGAAATAAACTGGATCCACATCCAAATCTGGTGTCCCACAAGTCTCAGTGCTTGGTCTTCTTCTGTTATCCCTCTGTACCTGCTCTAAGTTACATCATATCCTCACATGGGCTTTCATAGCAGTCCTATGCTGACGACACTCATCTCATCTCCTCCCCCTTCCCCCTTTTCTGCTCAGATCTCAGCAGATATATCATTGATGGCAGTTGAAAGTAAATCCCAGTAAGACTGAGCTGTTGAACGTTCCTGGAGATGCATCCTCAAGTCAAGATCTTGTGATTTGCCTGGACAACTCTCAGTTCACACCATCTATAGTTGACTAAAGCATCACCGCATCACCCTCTTTAGGTCAAATATAAGCAGGCAGTCAGACAGCATTGTGGGTAATGTAGGAAAGTGTTAACTAGATAATGGAGCAGCAAGTCTAGGAAAGACGTTTTAACCAAAAAAAATGTAAATTCAGAATTTCATTACAAAATTCACCTTGGATGTGCGTGGTGTTAGTCCATGCTTTGACTACAATGTTTTTTGTGTATATAAGTCAGGTTTTATACCTAAGAAGGCGAAGCTCAGCAAGCAGTGTAGGGTTTTGCTGGCTTTTGTCAGCTAGAGGCTGAGATGCTTCATCATGCTGCTGTCTTAACCGCTGAATCTCCTGCAAGATTTCCCTGTAAACAGCAGTGCAATTAGTGACCCGCTTAAATAATACACACTCTTTAGATGTGGATAGCTCGATTAACATGTCCTGTTTTTATTACTTGTTTTTGCTTTCCAATTCAGCGATGAGTTGCCTCTGTTGCTTGTTCGTGTCCAGAGAGAGAGACAGCTCAGTAGGCACTCTGGCTTGCTGCGCCATTGGCAAATTCAGACGAAAGTTTATTGTCAGTTATGTCAATATTTGCTGTTAAAATAAACACAAAAAAATGAAAAGCTGTGGGGAAAAAATACTGATCGGCCATCTTACCACCGAAGCTCTTTCAGCAGCCAATCGGGAAGCATAGCGGGCAATGAGGTAGTGCTCATCATCCTGGTTATTCGTCCTGCTTTCCAGCAAGCTATCAACATGAGAAGGACATTTCAAATCATATGCAGATTAGTGTGTTTGCTGTAATGCCAGGATCAAAAATATCTTTCACGATGGTCACCATGTCCAATTAGGCAATCCTGGTGCCATAAATTCTTGCTGTGTCTTGGTCGAGAGACTGGCAACACTACAAGTTTGACCCCGACCAATCATCGTTCATGTCCTCATGTGCTGTCATGGAGGAGGGTCAAACAAATTGTCAATCACGGCTACAGAAGGAACACCAAGGGACACCTTGTAGGGGTTGTCCACCTATGCAAAAAATAAAAAAAATTCTGGCATGCTAGACATTTCGTCGGGGTGTTGTGGGGTGTCCCAGACTCTACATCACTGTTCTTCAATTTTGTCACATTACAAGTTTGTCGGTTCCCAACTTTCATGTTCGGGCCCAATGCTTGAAATGAGTCGTCCACAACAAAATCATGGAGATTATATATTTATGCTAAGCGTTAAAACACAAATGTGCGCAATCGTTGATACGGTAAGGTCTGTAACCAGTCATTTATATAACTTATGGAAGGGGTCAGAGGTAAAGCTGTAACTGTTTTCAGGAAAGAGAAGTTTGCACTTTGGGAACTATAGCTATAGCTTCCCTAACATTAGACGTTCCACAACATTAAATATAACGAATGAAGGTATAAAAGTGAAGGGATAAAAAAATTTCGAATCGTAACTGTTCAAAAAAATTGCTATGGTATAAAGGGAATAAAACACTTCATGTGCTGCTTTTGGTTACATGATTAATACAATAGTTTCTTAGATGCAGTTAAGAGATACAAATAAGCAGCAATCATTTTTGGTAAAGTAATTCAAAACAGCAAGGAATTAATGCGGTTTATATCATTAGGGCAAATCATATGTAGCCTCCAAAATACAAGCACTGGCTGTTAGCAAGCTCCAAATTTCACCAATGGCCAAAATGGACATCATGTCAATTTTAGCTCAGATTCTTTAATAATATTAGAATAAGATGGCACGAGAAACCGTCACTGCAGTTCCAGCCACATGCTAATCACACTAACCCGGTGCGGTTCTTTTGGAGGAGGTTCACATATAACCCAATGAGAACATGTTCGTCTGCGAGTCTGTCCGCAATATCAAGGCTGTACTGAACCCTGAAAACAGTGTTTTACAAAACACATATTAGTCATATAAGTATTTTCTCTGCCTTCAACAAAAACCTTCTAACAGCTAAGATTGCTATTATATATGTTATACAGAGGAATGTGCTACTTTCCCGCACCTTGTATTCAATAAAAAAGCCCTTACAGGAAAATAGGAAAGTCACCTAAGCTTTTGGATCGTAAAGAAAACACACTTGCTTACCCTTTTCCTTTCAGTAGGTCCGGAGTATCCCTAGTCAGGACTTTTCTCTGTTTAATGTCTTCATTCCCGGCACTGTAAAAGTGAAAGCGTATCAGAAATAGGTAAACCATCTGTTGAATATGTTAAAGCGGGCTGGGAAAACTCTTCTGCTGAAATGTAGTCTGCAGTGGTACTAATATGGCTAACAATGAAATCCTAGCAGGCTGAGAAAAATCTGAATTCTACCACAGAAACCTGCAGTGGATGAGGCGGCTAATTTTGTGTGGCAAGAAATGGGGAAAGAAAACAGCGTGTTGAAAGTCCTGTGCGAGCACTAATTAATAATTAAAATCTATTCCGAGTGCCCACGGCCCCACCTTCTTGCTTCCTGTTTTCTGTTTACTCACAGGTCAGATAACGTTGGCACAAAATGAACATGGAAGCAAATGCACATATTTAACGTCCGGCATCCTTTCCCCTTGCTTTTGCACAATTCTTTCAAAATTTCGACTTGAGCTGAAAGAGCAGAACAGTGCAGTTTTTCAGTGTAGGTGTTTCCTGTATCGCCATCTAAGCCTTAAATATCAGCACCTTTGTGTGTGGCTATGAGCATCATAAATGTTCTCTAATTTTGAGGATAAGGTCATAATAATACAAATCACTGTTCCTAATCCTGCTCCTTCCCTCCCACTACACTGCACTTTAGTGTTTTTATTGCTCTACAGACCCTAATAAAATGAAGACGGCCTCATTATGTGCCCGATACACGTATTAGGCTACTTCTTAGCAACTGGCATTACCTTGAATATAGTAAAAGATATCTGGTATTTCCTATCATAAAATTATAATCTGCCAAATATAAGATTATTAAGCCTATTTATAGCCATTTTCACTCATTTAAAGTTTTAAACAGTCTTGTTCTGTTGACAGATAAATTTATTAGAAATCCCTTCAACGCTGCACTCACACTCTGAAGGGCTTGTTGGTCGAGGGCATGGTGTGGGACAGCATGTACTCGTTCCCACTGTTCGCTGGCCTCGGAGGCCTGGAGCAGAGACACAAGTTAGATTAAAAAATAAATAAATTAGAGGATAAAATGATGATTCAGATCTCGCGTGAGTGATGTGTTGAGCTTCTATGTTATGGATACTTTTACACCAAGATTTGGCAGCATAAATGATAGGTGAATAGGGTGATTAATAGGCAAACAACATGGTCGACTTACCAAGTATCGCTATTTTTGGTAGCAAAAAAAGGAAATAAAAGACAGAAATTATGTTAAGTGCAATGCGTTCTCCAACACTTCATCAGTTTACATAGGTAACTCCTTCCATAAATAAACATCTCCTTAGAGAAAACCTCGCCACATTGGTGAATAAGCTACAAACATTAACACGCAGCTACTGTTCTAGAAAATGTTTGAACCAATCAGAATCAAGAACTTGTGGTATACGCAGCTATACGTATGAGCAGTGATGCAGTGAACAGGTGCGGGTTATGACGTTGCAAAATGTTTTAAGGTTTAAATGCCCTGTTGTTATTCTAATTCTAAAGACTGACTTACACCACATGAGCTAGGTTTAGGGGTTTCTCAGGAACGTCGGAGAACATGGGGTGGAGTGGTTCCCGATTAGAGGCACAGCTCAGAGACTTGCTAAGAGCGTTTGATAACTTCTTAGCAGGAGATTTCTGGAGGGGGAAAAAAGATTTGCTATTATGCATTTTCTTCAAAGGGTTTCTTTTATTCCTTTTATATTAACTTCATCGAGACATTCAATTAAAAATCTGTGCTTTGGGAAAGAATTGGTTGAACCTGGTGTGTCTTACCCATGATGTGTATTCCTTCATCTGGTGCTGGTTGCTATGGGAGCCAGAGGCATGCCCCTTCCAGAAGCATTCCTGACAGAGCTGGTAATTATGGCATTGTTGGCAACGATAGCGAAATCCCATCATGCTTTGGCTGTGGCAGTAGGAGCACTCGACTGGATGGAAGACTACAGACGAAGGGGAAAAAATTGAGCCACACCTCAAAGATAGCACACCATAAGATGCTCTGTTGAATAGTTTCCAATTCCCACAGACTGGCTATTTCAGTTTTGGTCAGCTCAAACCAGTATGGCCATTGTTCTCATCAACAAAGCATTTCCGTCCACTTACTAGATGCTTTTTGTTTTTCGTAAAGTCACTGAGATCACATT
>JAQQZX010000033.1:1620531-1638456 GCA_030068355.1 Notoglanidium maculatum | reverse complement strand
TTCACATAAACAAACCCGACAGCTTTTCAACATAACTGTCAAAGAAAAATAAACTGAAATAACAGACTAATTACGGTTACAGAAATTAATAATCATCCCGCGTTTGAACTTGGACATAAGCGGGTAAGTTAACCGACTAGCTTTCCAGTTTAACTCTGGCTAAATTTGTTGTTAAGCTGTTTTTAGTTAATACAGCTGTAAGATAAAATAATTTTCGTCGCATTAACTAACATCTTTTATTAATTATTTCTCTTTCTCAGTGTGGCTTTAAGCTGTCGAATATATAAATAATTTTTTTTTTTTTAAAAATAGGTGTATTCTGAAATCTTCCTCAAGGCTCTTTGCGAATCGATTCCTCTGAAACGAGTGATTCAGAAAGAATTCAATATTTGCAAATCCATATGATAAACAAACCTCGAGAGACCTTTGTCACAGACTCCTTTTTAGATGTTATTTACATACATACTTTGTAAAGCTTGTATACTGTCTTATGTATTAAAGCCTCCCATTTTAATTAGTTCGTTCTTATGAATCGATTCTTCTGAAATGTACCTGTCAAAAAGAATCGGTTGATTCAACATTGCTCTGGCACGTGAGTATTAGTTTTGTGAGATCTCATTGTAGATGACATGTAAATGTCTTCGATGACAATTATACAGTCATGCCAATTATAATGATAACAATTAGACGTAATAAATGCACCCGAAGGAAATTTGGAAAAGAATTAAAAATGGTTTAAGATAGGATTTCTGAGAGAACGCAAAACAAATTGATCTCAATTTTTCCTCACAATTAGATCTTGTGCCATGCCTGACATTGAAGCGCTAAAACGTCCTTCAAGGGAAGGCGGAGCCGGTTTGCAAGGTAAGATCGAGTGATTAGTCACTATATATGATTCTTCAGGAGTTCTTTGGAAGGTTGGTTGGCTTTCAAAGGGGTCCTAGTTGGAACCCTGTTTGATAAGGAGATTGTTGTAGTGATTTGTTTCCCCTAAAGGTGTACTTACAAGATAATCATTGGAGAAAATTAAAATAAAAAATGTGCCTTGTGTTACCTGGTTGGTTCTTCAGATCATGGGGAACTGCAGAGAGCGTACTCCAGCCGAACATGTGCACTAGCAGACGCTCCAACACCACGCGTGGGTAAAGCAATGTGCCACATCCAGGAACTAACGGACAAACTGGACCACTGGGCCCAACAGGTAAAACCAACAGCTACAGAAAGGAACTGCCAAACACAAAGTTTTCCAACATAATTAGTGCTTATAGCAGTTTCCCGTGTCAGAGAAAAAAGGAAAGGCTGGTGAGAGAACAGCTGTTTGTATCTACTGACAAGAGCTAGCTTGTTTTAAGCAATGTTAAAAGGAACCTTTTTTTTTTGTAGCAGAAGCATCTAATTTCTGCTCACTTACTGTTATACCATGTTTCATTCTACAAAATTCATTATCGGTTCTTTTGCTATAGGCAGCTACTAAACAGCTGGATATTTCTGAAGGGAAAACTACAAATGGCGTCATCTCAAGGTACGCACCACCATGCTTGCAGTGCGATCATTGTTGCGTCCCATTAATGCAGGTTAATCATTTATGTATATTTAATTCTAGGTTTGGTTCGTCCCATTTGAAACCTCAGACTGAGCTGTGCGTCGAAGGCATGGGACTTTTTTATGGTACGTAGCTAATGCTGCTATAATGTTTTGTGTCTGGTTCAGTACATTTGAAAGGTGAGACCAGAAACTTTTCAACCTCTAATATCTGATAGGAGGCTAGTATATTGCTGCTTGATCATTTTTCACATGAATTGGTTTAAAATGGCTTCCACATTCATTAATCAGCAGCTTACAGAATAGCACTTGATCCAGCACCACTTATGAGATACTAAATCAAGGTCATGGAAGTCTTTAGTTAGGTCGGAGGCACTTGTGTTAATAAATCCTCACTATGTGCGCGCTTAACTCAGCTCTGAATAGTCCTCATTAGGAGCCCGCTGGAAACAAACTGCATGAACTAACAGTCAGAATCCAAACAAATCACAAATGTCTTGGTTCTGCCTTGTAATTTCTTAGACAGATTATTGAGCACTTCTTTTCTTTTTTTATGCAGAAAATGAAACGTCGTGTCCCTTATGGAAGGGGACAGGTGGTGTTCTGCTGGAGGTGGTGTCACTTATCAAGCGCCTGGAGTCAGATCGGCAAGAGGCCAAGGAGGCACTGCAAGAGGAACGGCATAAAGCACAGCGCCTGAGAAGAAAACAGGACAGTCTCTCTCTATGGAAACAACAACAGTTTCCCGTAGCGGTGCAGCTAGGTCCGTGTGGAAATAAGCCGCTAGGTTTTGTCAAATAAACTGTTTTGTTTTGTCTGATAAGCTGCTGTGTTTTTTCTGCCAAACCATTCACTGTTAATCTTCTTTTTCCCTAGAATATGAAGCCTGCACCAGAGACATTGCAGAGCTGAGGTGGCATCTGAGAGTAAATAACGATCAAAGGCAGCAAGTCAGAAACATCCTGAAACAGGCCGAGACACAGCATCGTCAACTGCTCGAGGATATTGATTTCATAAAGAAACAGGGCCCACTTGTAAAAGAGAAGTTGTGCTTGGAAAATGAAAACATGAAGCAGATCGAATCAGCTCGAATAGAGGTGAGCACATCCGACTGCGCACTCTGGAAGCCTTGAAGTAGATATTAAAGAGAAGCTTTTGCAGCATTTGTGAAAAATAAGATCCTGGTTGGACGTCTGAAGGTTTCTGCCTGATCTGCAACTGGAGACTCCTTCCATAAGCGTCAAATTAGCTGTATTTTTCTCTGTTTGGTTTAGGCCAGCGAGGCGCGCACAAAGTTGTCCCATGAGCTGAGAAATTCCCAGCAGGAGTTGGAGAATGACGAACTGCAGATGAATAACGCAAGGGCTGCCATGAAACAGGCTCTCAAAGACGTCCGCACTCAGCTTAAAGAGCGGACGTGAGTCAGTAAGGACAGGCAGCGAAGTATCACTACATAGCACACTACATAGACTATACAAGCTCTTCTGTTTTGCCCTGTGTAATGCACATGCAGTATATACTGATGCCATTTGGGATTTTGGCCATTTGAGATTTGGTCCTCGTTAAAGATGGCAGGGAACACAGTACGGGTACGAGTGAGCATCCTTTTGAAGCATATAATGAGAAATGGGACCACTTTGTCCTCACAGGCACGGGCAAACAGGGACTCGAATGCACCATTCGGTTGGGGCATTTGCGATGCTTTGCAACATTCACTGTACATCCTTGTTAATAATTGAGCTTTTTCCATGATGCATTTCTTTAAAGGTGTCAGTAATTTCATTTTTTTCCCGTTTGGAATGAAAATAAGATGTTCTTACGAACAAAAGTGAGATTTTTCTCAAATCAAGTACTTTAATTCTACAATTGACTATGCATTAGGCATTAACAACCATTCTGATATTATTAGCAGTGTTTTGAGTGCTTCTTACTATCAGTTATTTCCTTATCAAAGGTGTAATGTTTGAGGAATAACATACAGTATGAGAAACCATACCGTATATTAAGCTTTATTTAACGTTTTCTTTGCTCTCAGCACCGAACTCCAGCAGCTGAAGTCTTGCTGGGATCTCTCTTGTGCCAGAATCCGTGAGACTGAGGAGAAGGTTGCGCTTAAAGACAAACAGGTTGACGCCATGCTCCAGCAGATCCCCATTCTAGAAACACAAGAGACGGAATTAAGCAATACCGTGAGTCTTAATCAAAATATTACTGAAATAAGAATTTGATAATTTGATAAGAATCATAAACAAATACCTATTCCATATGTAAGGAACGAAACACTCGGCGTTGCGCTGTTATAGGAAATTAAACAATAGGGTGAAGCTGATTATTTTCCTATAACAGCATGTCCTGTGGGGTGTAGTCCTCTTATACCACAGCAATTTTCTAACGATTACAATATTTAATTTATTAAAGAACAACATGTACTTTTTAGCCGTTTATGGTTTACGTTACAGAAGACATCACCTTCACCATCATCCCTGTGAATGAGCTGTTACTATAGAAACTGTAACTACTGTTAGAGCTGCCGTTATAGAAAATGAATCAACACCTTCTGACGATCGAAGTCGAGAATTCAACAGTGTTGTTTAAAGCTTGCTAATGATAACTTTCTTGCTGTAGGTTATGGAACTAAAAGCAAAACTACAAAGTCATGAACGAAAACTGGCGGAAAAACAAGATGACTTTACAAACTTTCTAAAGCAAATCCAGGCCACTGTAAGTATAGCGTAATATCAGTAATAGAAATCGGCTAGTAGTGCTATTTTAAAATAAATCTATTAAGAGTAATGTTATGTGTTGATTAAAGAAAAACGTGATAAAAAAAAAGCATTTTCAATCGTCCTCTAGAGGGCAGGAAAGGTCCATGATTTATTTTGGACATTGGTCCATAGTCTTAAACACACTACCACCATTTTGTTGTAACACTGGTCTCATGTTTAGACCTGCTATGCGATTTTTTTACATGATGTACAGCACTAAAATAATTAAGTATGTGGTGCACAAACATTCAGAGATAAGGAGTAAGATGAATGAGATGTCATTCCTACATATAAATGAAAATAATAATAAAAAAATCTACATTATAGGATATATAGTCAAACTAAAGAATTAAAAAGCATCACCAGTCCAAAGGCAATGTTTCCACTGCAATAACCTGCATAAACAAGCAGCAGTGGAACAGATACAGCCAGATCTCCTCTTCATCCTGCTGCGTGTTTGCTCATGCCTGCATGTCATTTTTAAAAATCACACTTTCATAAACACATATACAAAACTACAGCTGCCACGCTTATCGTTTATCAGACGGATGAAGGAGAAGCAAATGTCTGCGAGTCTGAGGAGATCTTCAGCAGGAAGCGTCAGGAGCTCCTGCGCCTGCGTGATAAAAATAAAGAACATGAAATAGAAACCGAGGACTACAATAAGAAGATCCATCAAAGGTTTGCCTCTCTGTATACTGCATATCTACACCGTACCTTTACTCAATGCTTAACTATGCAGATTTATTAGTTTATTACGTACGATAAACACCATGCAATATACGCTATTCGAGAAGCAATACTCAAACACCACAAAACAACACAATGCTACACATTAAACACTCTATGCTAAACACTATACAGTAAGCATTATGTAACGATCATTACATAGCAAACACCATATAAGCAATGCGACATGTTAAACACTATACAGTAAGCACTAGATAATGATCACTATCCAGTAAACATAACATAGCACAAACACCCTACAATAAACACCACACAGCAAACCTCTATACAATAAACATTTTGTACTAAGCACAGCTGCTAAACTTTAGGCACTCCACAATACCCACTGTACATTAAGCACTCGACAACAAACTATACAAGGTAAACACTACACAGCAAAAACTATAACATTAATACTATACATGAACATATTGTACACTGTACAATAAACAATATGCAACAAACGCTGTTCACTGTACAAATGACAATGCATTATATTGCAGATATTCTACAATAAACAATATACAATAATCATATACCATATATATCATGGTATAAAATAAAATAACCATACAATCAACACTATGCAGCAAACACTTTACACCGAACACTACACAACATACACTATACAACAATAGCTACAATAAACACTGCACAAGAAACCATATAACAAAATCTATACACAACAAACACTATACAGTAAACAATATACAACGAACAAATATACAAACAACTTTATACAATTGTGTACAATTGACTGTCTATTAATCACTATACAGCAGTTACTGTACAATAAACATGTACAGCAAACACTATGCAATGAAAACTATATGATAATGACTCAACAACAAATACTACACCATAAACACTATACAATAAACACAACTCTACAACAAACACTCTACATTAAGCACTCTACACCAAACACTACACAACAGTCATTATACAACAATCAATAAACAATATACAAATGGCTGTATATTAAGTATTATACAGCAGTTAGTCTACAATGAACAATATAAAAAAATTCATTAAAAATAACTATACAATGAACACCATTCAACAAACACTTAACACCAAACACTGTACAACAATAGCAACAACAAACACTACACAACAAAGACTATTCAACAAAATCTATATAACACTCACTATACAATGGTTGCTATAGAAGAAACACTAAACAAACACTATACTATAACAAAGACTACACAGTAAACAATGCACAGCACTATAAAAATGACCATCCATTATGCACTATATAGCAGACACTCAACAATAAACAATATACAACAGACAATATGCAATGAAAACCAAATGATAATCACTCACCAACAAACACTTCAACACAAACACCATACAATAAACAACGTATGACGAACACTATACAATAAACAATACGCTATAAACAATATTCACTATAAAATAAACATACAATGAATACTATGCAACAAATTCTATACAACAGTCACTATACAACAATCGCTATACAGCAGTTACTCTACAATAAACAAAATAGAACAAACACTATGCAAAGAAAACTACACAATGATATCACTCAATAACCAATACTACACCATAAACACTATACAACAAACATTGTTCAATAAACAGTGTACAATGCATAGTAGACAGTAAACAACATACAATATTGTTATTTACAACAGTAATTATACAACAAACACTGCGCAATAAACAATAGACAACAGTCACTCAACAACAAACATTATACAGGAAACACTATGCAACAATCACAATACAGTAAACACTGCACGACATAGACTGTACAGTAAAAGCAAATGTGGTATAAAAATATGAAGCCTATAAAGTTGTTACACTACCAAGCAGTAAAACTTTGAGTTTTGATCATTATAGTGTTTGGCAAAACCTGCACGTATATAATGAGTGTCCATTTCTCCTTGATTTTGATCATTTTATCTAATGAAGTGATAATGTGAATATTTGCCTTTCTCTCTTTGTGTGTGTGTGTGTGTGTGTGTGTGTGCGTGTGTGTGTGTGTGTGTGTTTTACTCATTGTAGCAAGCAGGCGGTGCAGCAGCTGCAGAAGGACCAAAAGCGGATACTGGAGAAGATCAGTCAAAATGAGGAACAGAGGGATCAGGCCAAGGGTGAGCTGGCACTGCACACGGCCCGCCACTCTAACACCAAGGCTCGGCTGGAGGACCTGGAGCAGCAGACACTCGCTCAGGAGCAGAGCATGAGGGTAAGGAAAGTTTTACCTAGTCTTACATACTCCACCTATCGTCTGAAAATAGTCTACTTCTACTTTTATTCCATTTTAATATCCAGTTGTATGGGTAACCATGCGACCAGTAAAACCAGAAACCAAGTCTCGATATTACATCTTAAGTCATCTATCATTAATTTTCATGACTGCATCTCACAGAGAGTTTGTGTATCAGTGGAGGAGGTATATGATGCTATTGAAATCAGCATTACTTTATGTTGTAATGCTGCTTTTCAGGTTATGGAGCCAGCTTTATAATGCATAAGTTTGCCCATTCCTTTATAATAGTTTATAATTTTTGGACACACTTGCATATATATATATATATATATACATATACACACACACACAGCCTCCTCTAAAGGTGTTGCAATGACAAGGCCGATTCTTTTGCTATACACTGAAGATATTTGGGTTTGAGATCAGAAGATGAATTTGAGACCAGAACATCAGCTTTCATTTCCTAATATTTACATTTACATATTTACATGACACCTTTTGCTTGATCCCACCCATTTTTGACTAACAGATGTTTCTTGTTGCCAAGGTGTGTCCTGATAGATTGACTGTTTACACAGTTAATAACTCTGAATGCCTACCTTTGGTTTGAGCCCTGGGTTTCACCTTTGAAGACTGAATTTGTTTTTAAATAGGACAAACCAACATAAATACCAGAGAGCTGTAATGTCATGAAAAAAAAACCAGTAGTGTGCTATCAACCAGACATCAACCAGGTTGGCCAAGAAAAACAACAGCTGTTGATGAAGAAATATATGATGGCTGTGAAGAAAATCCCAAACAAAAGTAGTCAGTGACATCCACAGTAACCTCCACAGGGCAGAGGTGAAGGTATCACAATCCACCGTTTGGCCATACAACAAGATGCATCCTTCTCACCAGCAGTAAAAATCAGAAGGTCAGATAGGAATTCACAAAGAATACAAAA
Source organism: Notoglanidium maculatum (assembly GCA_030068355.1). NCBI lineage: Eukaryota > Metazoa > Chordata > Actinopteri > Siluriformes > Auchenoglanididae > Notoglanidium > Notoglanidium maculatum. The sequence continues at coordinate 1,630,226 of JAQQZX010000033.1, read as the reverse complement.
ATGAGCCGCAAAAGTTCTGGACCCAAGATTAACCTCTACCAAGCGATGCAAAAGCCAATTTGTGGAGAAAGAAAGGATCAGCTCCTGATCCAAAACATATGAGCTCATCGGTCAAGCAAGGTGGAGGTAGTGTCATAGCTTGGGTTCGCATGGCTGCTTCCGGAACGCGCTCACTAATCTTTATTGATGATGGAACTCATGATGGTAGCAGCAGAACGAATTCAGAAGGCTACAGAAACATTCTGTCTGACAATTTACAAAGAAATGCACAGAGACAATGACCCAAAACACACTGCCAACACACCCAAGGACTTCTTCGGGGGGAAAAAGTGAAAGGATTCAGTCTGGCCAATTCAGTCACCAGACCTTAACCAAATTGAGCTGCATTTCACCTCCCCAAACTCCCCAAAAATAACAAAAACTGAAAGAAGCTGCAGTACCTGGAAGATACAAGCCTGGTACAGCATCACAAGAGAAGGAATGCAGCAGTTCAGTGATGTCAGTGGGATGCAGTCATTGCAAGAAAGAGAAACGCAGCCAAATATTAGGTTTTATTTACTTTCATTTACTTTGTCATTCTGTTCCAATATTTTCGCTTAGCTCATGAGCTTTGCGATCAGCCACCAAAGGGGCCAAGTTCTAAATTGAAAAACACATCTAGATGTAAATAGTAGAAAATGGAAGCTGAAATTCTGATCTATCGTCTTGTATTCATCTTTTAATCTCAAACCCTCAAACACCCAAATGTAATTGAACTAATTGGCCAATTAGAGTGGTCAAATATCCAGCCAGAATTCTGCCAGAATGATGACTACCAAAAGTGTCTGGTCAAGGTTGATAAGGAACATTTAACCAAATATTATATTCGGTGTGCTGTATGTCTATTTTTGTGCTGTCTTTAATGGAAAAATCAAATGATTATAAAAGAGGGATCAAATCCTAGGGCTGTTTGCTGTTCCTGATAGCATGTTTCTTTGTTTGGCAGAAAGAGACAGAAACGTTGAAGATGCAGCTGATGAGTGAGATGAAGCAGGTAGCAGTCGTAAAGGTAAGCTCTCAGAACACGCTAGCGTTATTCTTTTAATTAGTTTATTGATGAACAGATTGTAGCTCAGGATGCACAACACCAGTCCTGGAAGACTGCAGTCCAGCAGAGTCAAACACGTCCCTTTCACGAACTTCTCCCGGCAAGCAACTTAACACATAAAGAGTACCCATTTTCACAGAGTCCACAAAACCATTTTCTATCTCTGAACTCTTTAAATATGATAATAAATATCTTTATATATAAATATGCTATATTTCCGAGTATACGTTTTTTATCAGAACTATTTGTTCATCTAAACCTTCAGAGCAACATCTCCGCAATTATGAAGGAATATAAAGCCACAGAAGCCGATTGTGAGAGAGAGAAAGACGAGGTAGCGAACGAACATGAAGAGGCCTCATCTGCAGTCGCTCAGCTGGAGACAGAGATGGTGAAACTGAGAGAAATACACACAGCCAAATCTAAAGTAAGGATTTCTATCAGGACTTCATGATATATGATGAAACACAGTAGGCTAACGTACACCTTCTTTTCTTAGCTCCTCTTTTTAATTAAATTATTCATTATTCAGAACTCCCTGCTGCACCCAATTTGTTATGACTATTTTATCTGCATTATCTATATATATATATTATGGTTACCTTGTTATTATTATTTTTTTAGAATCATTTAGTTGTATGAAAGTTACATTTTCTCTATTTTCTGAAAGCAGTATAAACATACATTTCAGTCGTACACAATATCTAATTTTAAGCTTTTTTTTTTTTTAATTTCCCCTTTAATTTTTCTTTTAGGAAATTGAAGACTTGAAAAGGAACCTGCATGATGTCCTGAGCGCGCACAAAACCCTGTCCGATGACCTTGAAGAGCAGAAGCGTGCCTGTCTCGAGCATCTGCATTCAGCTGAAGTATTTACAATGACAGCTGAAGTGCTGAAGTATATTTATTTATACATTTTTGTGCATGTTTATGGGATATATTTCACAGAGAAATGTGTGTGTCTGCAGGAAGCCCACAAGACAGTCTTGGTGAGACGTGAACAGGTTTCCAGAAGGATCGACGAGCTCAGGCTGAAGTGCGAAAAATACAGAAAGGAGTCAGCGGTAATGGAGGACACGGTTGCGGCCATGCCACAAATCCTGGAAGAACGACAGTCAGTCAAGATATGTAATCTACATTGAGAAGCATGCGTGTTTTGCGAAGAGTGTTATCAAGTGTATGTTTCTTTATTAGGAGCGAATCTGACACGATGGAGTATAAACACCACCTGATCAGCACAGTGATGTCCAGCCTGCAGAGCGACATGGTGGCCTGCAGATACAGGACAGCCCTTTCGAAGGAAGCTCACTCCGCCCTCCTGTCCCAACGGCAGGCTGTGAGGCGAGACCTGAAGGTCTGGGGGGGAATGTTACTACTAGTTTGCATAATACCCTGAGATTTCTACTAGCTTTGAGTAGCAGAGGTACTACCAAAAAAATCCTAGCAGGAGGAGAGAAGAAACGAAAAAAAAACCCAATTATTTTCATTGTATTTACTCAATAATTAACTGTACGATCTAGTTTAAAGTAGCTTGTCGACCTATTTCTATGCATTGGAGTCAGAATTACAGTACAAGTTACATTATTGTATATCTGGACACATGAAACATTGATGCCATTAAATTTAGGAAACAAACATTCCATAAATGAGCTGCAGGTCCATTTCAATATATTCAGCTTAACGTCCCATAGAACCTTCACGCATTTTGTGATGATACTGTGGAACTGCCATGAACCTACACAAAATAACCCATATTGTGTATATCCCAACACCCTGAAAAACTATCCTCATGGTGAAACATGGTGTTGGTAGCATCGCGCTGAGCATTAAGCTTGTCCTCGTAGTCGCTCCTCTCCCTATTGCCATTCTTTACTGTCCCCTGATGTTTGGTGAACTGCCCTGTCATAGTTGTGCCCTATTTTGTTTTCATTTTTTAATAATGGCTTTTAAATATTTGAATGGGTTGGAATATTTTATTTACATCCAAACACCAGATTTTTTTTCAGAACTTGTTTTGATAGCTCCTTGGTCTTCATGGTGCTGTTCTGCTTAGGTATGTTCTCTAACAAACTCAGGAGTAGGTGTATTAATATTGAGATCATGTGACATCAATTGCACACAGGTCGATTCTGTTCAACTAATTACACGACTAATTTAGGGTAAATATGGCAACGGGGTGAATTCTTATGCAATCATGGCTTTCCATTTCCGATTCCATTTCAGTATCAGGTTGTAAAATGTGTAAAAGTCATTTGGAGTGTAAATACTTATGCAATGTACTGTAAAACCACAATACTGCTTGTGATAATGATAGCAGTTAATGCTCAGAGAATTAAGGAGTTTATCTTCGTCTGAAAATTCCACTCTGCACGTTGCTTAGCTGTAGGTTTAGATTTCACAAGATTACAATGTAAGGCCTTTATAGTAAAGTGTAATGTCTTAGGAGCCGCAAATTGTTAGTGTTATATATAATATGATACATTTCCTTTATTTTATCTTCCCCTTTTCCCCTTTCATTCCAGCCGTACAGTCATCCAATGTCACAATGCTAATACATGTTTGTTCTAGTAATGCGGAGCAGCCTCATATAATTTTCTGTAAGAAATAATATGTTATGTGTTGCATGAAAGCCATGAATTATCACTTCATTTTGCTTGGAAAAAGCCATTTATTGGGGGAGTTGAGATTCAGGATTATGGCCCCAGTCAGAGCCTCGCGCCTGATGAGAGTCTCACATGGCTTATCTAATGTGAAATCGCCATGTGGTATATAGTTTCATTAAACGGTGATCAAGAATGCATTAGTTCAAAACAAGAAAAGGCAATGGAGCTTAATCCGCCATGCGCGCACGGGTGCAGCAAACTCCAAACAAGTTGTTGGTGCGAGACAGGCGCAGAATTAAAAGTCTTCCCTCATAGAGCCGGGGTCCCATTAGCTGGCTGCAGGGCAGCAGAGCAGAGCGCCTTTTCAGGCCTTGCGTGGAAAACAATAAAACAGCAGCAAACACACTCATTAAAGCGCCCGCTTTTACCAGTTAAAGAAAGGAAATGGTGAGGAGTACAGTTGCAGGGCCTTTGTATATACATTTCTGAGAAGCGAATTGGTCACCGGTACGTCACGTTAGCTGCAGATCAAGAAGCTTCATGTGGTTAGATTCCATTTTTTTTAAATACTTGATTCCGATCGGTCAGTCCACAGCTACTCCGACGGTGTTTCTGGCTGTGAGGCAAGTTTAGATTAGTGCATTTATTCCCGTATGTAAATATGCGATCGTACGGTGCTGGTTACTGTGACGCTTATGGAAAGGAGTCTCCAGTGTCAGGAGAGGTTTTTCCACCACAGGCAAGTCTTCGTTTTTCATTGGTCTTGGTGTACCTGCGACCGCTCTAATGTAAATGATAACAGCAATGATAACTTGTTCCGTGGACGTTCCACAGCATTAAATGTAACTCTGATCGGTTAAAAAAAATACAGTGTTTTTTCATTTAATACACGATGAATCGTAATTGCTGCGCCGTAAGACGAATTAAAGACTTTAAGACATAACCGTAACTCTGCTTCATCACACCCTGTGGTTGATCATTTCTCTATTTTAGAGGACAGACATAAACCACCGACGTCCTCCCTCTCCCTCTCTCTGTCTCATTCATTAAAAATAATGATAAAGATGTTTCCTGAAATCACAAGAGTGTATGTCTTTATGTAAAATAACTTCCAGGTTTTGGGTTTGTGGGGTTTTTTTCCTCTGCGTTTCTGCCGTCATGTTCATTTGTACGAAACAAATTAATCTAAACAGACACCATATGGCAGTCATATAGAGCATCCATAAGGCAGGTATAAACAGCTAGTAGGGTGTTGAAGCCGAACATGTACTCTACCATGACTCCCATTCCGAATCAATTTGTTTTCCTCGTCGTCCCCGGCTCCGATTGTTTGTTTGCTTATTTGATCAAGAGCGATTCTCGTCAAGGAGGAGAAAAAGAGGACGCAAAGTGCCGACACCATCAGTTTCTTACACTCAACAAAGCATAATTTGTTCCATTTACACTTTGCGGGCATGTGAGACAGGCTTTGTCAGTGCCGCATGCAGTAATTAAGCTTTAAATCAATAGGCTGCATTTGTCATGTTTATGGCCAGTCCCTCTGCTGGCTTCCACTCATCAGTTAGTGCTGCACTGTTTTACTGCCCAAATGCACTCCATTATTTGTACAGGTACGACAGAGACGTGCTCGCGGCTCAGTCTTGCCTACAGCCATGAGAGCGGCATGGAGATGAGATGAGACAGGCAAATCAGCCATTTATTTATTGTAATTTGTTTACATGCTCCTCTAAGTGCCGTCTGATTATTAGTGTTTGCGCATGTCGTAGCAAAGAGGTTACACCGCAGCATTGCATGTTGCGACACGCACATACTCGTTAATGAGGAAATTTAATTTCATTTTATTTTTTTGGTAATAATGAAAACACGTATTCATTCACCTGCCGTAGATGTCTCTCAGCGGGCACGACTTGTAGGATAATATCGCTTTTCTCTTCCGCTTCAATTCACTTAGGCGTTGTACACGTAACCAAAAGAAATGACCTAGCAAGGGTTAAAAAAACTTAAACGCTACGGTTGAACCGTAAGTATCGGCACCTCCAGTTTCCAGAGACACGGCTCACATCTAGTATTTGTGGAATTCATTCACCTCCTATTAGTTTTACTGTATGTACTGAATTATACGGTTTAGGTGTGAATCTGACACATCAAATGTCCACTAAACTGTGCCATCCGGTTTAGACGCATGACACGATGATGTCTTTAAATTCAGTCAATGAGGTGCAGGTTTATTTCAATATGTTCACATGACAGTCATTCCAAAAAAAACAAAGTTCTCCATTCTGAAGACTTTCCCATGTCTGTAAACAGATAACTCGGATCGTTTCACAGCGCTGACACTGGAGACTCCTTCCGTAAACGCTAAATAAACATTTCATTAACTCCTCACAGAAGACTTCCCCTTGACCATGATTAGATCGTCTTCTTTAGTAACTAACAGTACGTCGCTCATTATTAATCTTAGATAACGTGGAGATCCGCGATACAATAATATCGTTCTGCACGTTGTTGCTATGGAAACGATACCGTATTAAAAGGAGCGTGTTAATATAAAACTGTGATTTACAGCCGCAGAACACTTAATGATCAATCAGAATCTATAACTCAGCAGCACTGTGGTAGATAAATGCCTTTCGGTTTGAATCACAGTAGTTTTTGTTTTTTTTTATCCTATGCGTTAACGTCACTGATGTTTCTCTTCCTGACTGCGCAGGCTAATTTGAGGAAAGCTCTAAAAGAGAACGCGGAGTTGGCGCAGGAATACAGGGAGCTGCAGAAAGCCGTGATGGTTGCCAAGCGAGAAGCTGCGTTCACGTCGAGTGAGAAAAACAGAGCCGAGGCCTCTCTTCACAATCGCACTCAGGTAAAATGAATAGTCCAGCGCACTCTCTCTGACACATATTCACCAACAGAGGGCTGTTATGGCAACGCGTGCCTCTGTGTGGGCTGCTTTTGGTTAAATATACATGCAGAGTGCATCACAACATCACATAACAGCGTCACATGGGCTGTCAGCGGTGGCTGTTTTCAGTTGTGCAACCGGCAACATGGCCACTGCAGTAAACCTTAATGACATACAATATGTCCATTAGCAAAGAAAAGGAAGAGATGCAGCTGATATTCCGGTTCTACATACAGATCATATGTACATTATAATATTTTTTACGTGTGAATTGTTGATTCGTCTTCCATACCTGCAGCTCCGACCGTACGTTACTGTCTCTATAGTAACGGCATGTGTTCATATTTAACAAATCATATTGTTGAAGCTTTTTGCAAGGAGACGTTTATTTAATGTATATGCGCGGAGTCTCCAGTGTCAGCGCTTTGTAACAGGTTAAAAAGTTTCCTGATGCAGGATGGCTCCTCGGTTTTTTCCTATTTCGCTACAGCGTAAGTGCGCACTTGTCTTGGACGTCACACAACGTTAAGTAAGTGTATTGCGATATAAAAGTAGTAAAACACTTACAACAACAATGCACCATCACCACCTTTGTTGATGATTTATCGCTAACAAAACATTCCCTAAGTGTTTTTTTTCCCTCTTTAATACTGAGCATGTTTCCTCGTATACTATACATGACTTACGGAGTTATGGAGCGGAGCGGAAAACTAAGAATGCGGTCGACTTATTAAACTGTGTTTTCCGATCGTTTTCATCATAGACGGCTGCTCTTGTCACGGCAGGATACAGAAATGAAAAGGAAATTCTGAGAGCGGATTGCGCTTTTAATAAGGTTATCAATCCGTTTACTCGAGTTTGAGTGCCTATAGAATTTGAGCGTCATATAATAATTCTGTAGTAATATCCATATTATTCTTCCAGCAGCAGTACACAGTGCAAACTGTGGCAAAAACATCAACCCCTGAAAGGCTAATACTTTGACAACTCCTCATCTAACTACATGAATGTTATCAAGTGAGAAATGCATGCAAAAGGCAAATCCTGTGGACGGGATTCTCCACGCTCGTGATCAAAGCCTGATTTTCTTCCACGCAGCATTCAGCCTTTTACAGTTTGTTGTTTATTTTCAAACTAAAGATTTTGACATTTCCTTTCTTTCTTTCTTTTTCGTTTTTTTTTGTTTTCCCCCAAGTGAACATGGCTGAAGCACAGAGGAGCTGGGAGCAACGCGTAAGCCGTGTGCAGATACAAGCGGCCGTCTGATGGTCAGACTGACGGCCTTAACCGTCTCGGTGCTGTTGAGTCCTGGATACTGATTGACTAGAAGGTGTTGATTAGTTTCCTAGAACTAGTAGTGGATAGAGAGAGCGGTTCGAACCGCATATCACCAGTTCATACTGATACGGTTAAGCCGTTGCTATGGTAACCGCTCATTTACAGGTCTTCCATATATGGCGAGGTTTTTAAGTTTAGAAAGAGTCTCAGTCCTCAGGACATTCCAGTTTCTTAATAAATGGAGAGGGATACAACTCTCCAGGACTTGCAGTTACAGGAAAACGATCAACTTTGGTCGATTTTCGTAACTCACCACCATGCCGTTGACCATTTTCATATAACGCCGGCGCTTTCTTCCTTTAATAACGGCCTACCATGAGTAGTACTGAATCGTAACGTGAATCCCAGGATTTATAAGGAACTCTCTGACGCCAAGACAGGTGCTTCACACATATACATGTACCTTCATATTCTGTAAAAGCAAACAGCCGTTTGTTTATTACGATAAGTATGGCGAGACCTCAAACGATTCCTGCGTACTTCCTTCTATTGATATTCACGTCTTTACATCTTGTGAGTGTTGTGCCGAGACTAGTGTACACATTTTTAACATTCTGTTCCACGAGGAATAAACCCCATTCCCCCCCCCCCTTCTTCTTCAGCAGTTGATGGCTGAGGTAATTCTCGTTAGTTCTTTCATGCTCCGAGGAACACATTGCCAAGCAATGATAAGCTTAAAGGAAGAGAGAAGAGATGGGGCGAAGCAAACCACAACATCCTTTAGAATTGAAAACCCCATTTTTTTTTTTTTTTTTTTTTTTTACAGGAAAACTATTCCGAAAAGAGAAAAGAGAGCAGCATGTCTTCTGTCTCTCACTCTCTCTCTCTCTCTCTCTCTCTCTCTCTCTCTCTCTCACACACACACACACACACACACTCTCTCTCTTCGTTTTATTGTCTTCTTCCAGTGGACTCGGAATAATTTCTAATTGCGGCAGGGGGTTCATGACTCTTTGTGTATGTGTAAAATATGTCTTGAGGGGATTGGTATAAAGTTAAAGTGGGTGAAGTCGAAATATTTTACTCATCAGCTTTGCAGTCACAGAGTTTGCCTCAGCTAGAACAAAACCGCTGAAGCATTTAGAGAAAATTAACCCCCCATCCTGGCAGCCAGATGTGACTGGATTCCACCCAGTGCACATGAGTGGGCAGGGAGAGCAGGAGACTGTGAAATTCCTGTCAGGCCCGTGTACTGCAGAATGGGCTATTGACTGCTTTCTCTATTTCCCTCCATCATTCTTCTTGAACACTGCCATTAATTTCCTCTCTTGCCTCACCATTTCTCTCTCTCTCTCTCTCTCTCTCTCTCTCTTTTTTTTCTCCCTCTTTCTCTCCTCCCCAGCTTTCATTGTTGCAGAGGAGGATGCACAAAGCCATGCTGAAATACTTCAAACACCGCAGCGTCTACAGCCAAGCAGAGCTGGCCCGCTTCCAGGCCCTCTCCAACCAGAACAAGCAGAAAATGAAAGCCCTCCAGGTATGGGCGGTTTAACACACACACACACACACATATACACAGGCCTATACACATTTGTGTAAAAGCAATGTGAATACACAACACCACTTAGCCGGGAAGAATTACGACCAATTTGGTGTAAGAGATCCCGTTTGTGTCGTATGCTAATGCGTAAACTGATCTGAAGCATCATCAGACCATATTAACAAGGGTGTCATGTGACGTGTTTCGGATGGCGGAAAACGTCACCATGTCATCCATTGCACGATTTTGTTTATTCTTTTAACGTCAAGCTTCCTCCGTGCTATAGAA
>JAQQZX010000033.1:1599048-1620431 GCA_030068355.1 Notoglanidium maculatum | reverse complement strand
GCGGAAAACGTCACCATGTCATCCATTGCACGATTTTGTTTATTCTTTTAACGTCAAGCTTCCTCCGTGCTATAGAAACGGAACCGTGTTAGACAGAGCAGATTGACTTGCACTGCCGTCAGAAAACAGCGGTTCCCGATAATTAATCAACACCTCCTGACCGATCGGAATCGTTCGTGTCATGTGATCGCTTCCCGAGAGCTCAGGAATGCGATGCTTCTTTTTTCCTTTTCGGTCAACATGAAAATGATCCGAATGCCGAGCACATATAGGACGCGGAGTGAAGGTTTTTCCCCAAGCTAATGGTGAAAACGTGGGTGTGATGCGGCCACTGTAATGAGGTGAGCCCTGGTGTGTTTGCGGCTCAGTCAAGGGTGGCGAGCTTAGGAAGCTGGCCTGGGGAATGGAGCATGAAGCCGAGGAGTTCTTAGGGATCCTCCAAGTGTGAAGGACAAAGGAGCAGCCTTACTCAACTCTGTCGCAGCTTAGCATAGATCTCCTCCCCCTGCTGAACTCCACACACACACACACACACACACACACATGCAAACACTGCTGATTTACTTAATATTGCAATAACTATAGTGGAAAGCAGACCTGCGTATAATGCTGCCGAAAGTCCCGAGCCTCGAGTGACTCACCTTTGTGATTTTGCACTCGGCACCTAAAATCCGGCCCAGAAAGCAGCGGCTTCCCAGAATTTATTAACAGAACAACCGAAAACACTAACCAGGCTTAACACAACGGTTGTTTAGACAAAAAAAAAATATATCCCAACACTCTACACCAGGCCTCAGTCTCTATCCTGACCCTGCCTACTTCACTATTGCTATAAGGATTTTAGGCTGTGACGTGAATGTTAATCCAAAATAAAGAACAATAACACCAAAGTTTTTAGGCTCTGCCATAAAAGGTTGGTGTCATTATTAGATCTGAACAGAATCATCATCAGTGTTCACTGTCATTGTCATATACAAGCACTCATTAAATGTGTATGGAGGCATTAGAGAGAAATGATTTGAATCCGTATATCAGGCTAACATTTCGGCTATCCCGTGTTACTCGTCGCTGAACAGGCCACGCCCATAAGTGGCTACAAGTGAAACGGCCGACTTGTTGCTTGCTAGGAGCGCAAGGTCAGGGTCCGTCCCAGCTCAGCTACCACACTTAGCATTAAGTCAGAAACAGCAAAATGTTTTCTGGTTGTAGATGACGAGATACAGACTACGGACGATCACCGTGTGCCAATACTTTAGCTTTAGCAAATCATAGGTAAGCACTGAGCAGCCCATAGCATAGCAGAGCTACTTATCTGACTGCATGTCCTGGAGTGTTGTGTTCCTCTTGTACTACAGCACATTTACAACCGTCTGAGTTTTTATTTATTGTCACGTTTAAAATGTGGAACGTCCGCAGGTTCAATAAACAAAGCTCTGACAAAGCTCGTCGTGTTACTATAGAAATGACAACGACAATCGTATTAGAATGAGCGCGACACCTTCCGACCAATCAGGTTTGAGAACACGGCGGCTGGGCTACGCGTATTATCTGTTATGAAGAATCATTTCATCAGAGGACGCTCTTAAGGAGGCATATCTCCGTACTTTGGTGCCTAAGGGGTATTTGTTGATTAGTCAGCGTCTGAAAACGTCCCATCTTGAGTACCTGTAACAAGGTGGAGTTCGTGTAACAGATGCCTTCAGCAGACTATATTAGCTTTCTCCCGCAGTATTTCAACACTTCAATCAACACCAGTTTTATTTAAGCAGCCGGATTCTTCATCGGGCTGCACAGGCACAAGACACCCACACGCCCACTGGAGAGGAACGCCCAATCACGAAAAGTAGCGCCACTGATTTGTCACTGTGTCTTCCTGAGGCACAAATGACTGCCTCCGACTAGCTCAACTAGAGTGGAGGGATGTAGTGCGGAGAAGTGTGTGTGTGGGGGGGGGTGTGCGTGAGAGGGGAGAGAGAAAGAGAGGGATGGGAGAGCATGAGGCTGTCATCTCGCAAACGCTCCTGCCAAATCAGGGCACTGCGTTCGGGGTTATGCAAGTTTACACCAGGGATAGCATAATTGACAATTGCTAACAACAGAGAACAGGGTGGAGAGTTGTGAATGGCCAGTAATAATTGGAGCGGATGCCCGCTGCGCCGCTCTCGGGGGATCGTAATCCAAGATCTTGTTTCTGATATAATTGTTAGTCAGAGAATTTCTGCATGGCTAGCCCAGCTCAGATTCCCAAGCTGGTTGACAGTGCAAGGCAGTTTAATAGAAAATGTGGTCGCTGAGGTTTTTTTTTTCCGTCTTTTTTAGAGCAGATGTGCACTGAACCCACATGCACAGTTCACCAGGAGTGCTGCATGCCATCTCATCCTCTCGTCTCTTTTTCCTCGCACCATCTGATGTTGCGTGTAGGCTGAGACGGAGCAGCAGCGTTGCTCGCCTCCGTACCACAGCCTCCACGTTTCTTTATTTCTTTATTTTTTACATGATTACTCTTTTCTTGCATATTTGCTTGCCTATTTGAACAGGAGGACTTGTCCGGAGCGATCCAGCGCATCTCGGCCTTCCTGACGGACGCCGGCCACGACGCCGCGGCGGACAAACAGAGGCGCGTGGACCTCGCAGGACTTAACAGGCCGATGCCTGCGCCGAAGATAGCAGAGTAATTGGACGCTCACCTTTGTGCCAGACAACTCACTTATAACCCTCTCCAAGCGTGCTTCACTCTCTCCACCCTCTCTGCTCCTCACAGCCCAATCCATAACAATGAAACAGGTGACTTTCATGCTGCTGTCAGGAATGATCTAATTTTAGCTGGGTGAATGATTGCAATTGGCTTTGCCTCATCAGATAATTAATCTATGTCACCATTAATTGGAAAAGAGAATAATTACAGGGCTGTGTTGACAGAAATTCTACGCTTCTCCACATTCCCGGATCTAATTACACCTACTAAAACCCTCCTGACCTTATCCCATGGTTAGTATACCTGCGTGGTCTTAACCGGCGCACGGCCCAAGTACGCACCTCCTCCCTCGGCCTGGCGCGCGTTCTCTCTCACTCTTTTTGTTGTTTATTCCCCCCTTTTTTCCCCCTCCCCGTCTTCCCGCCCGCAGAACTGTCTCTCTCAATCACTTTTCAATATTCAATCTTAATTTTGTGGAAGTTTAGCATTTTCAATGAGCTGGAGATGAATGATTAATGAATAAATTTAAATGCTTCATTTTGTCCATGGATCATTAGTCAAGTCCTTTGTGGGAAGGACCTGCAAAAAAAAAAAAAAAAAGAGAGAGAGAGAGAAAGAGAAGGAAAATTATTGAGACATTAGCCTGAAGCGATCCAGGGGTAAATAGTATGCACAGAAGGATGTTGTGTGAGCACTACCCACTGGCGTTCCTCAGAACCCCATGAAAACACGAGTGTGTTCCTATTTTCTCTCATCACATGACTAATGTGCGCCAGTGACGAATTCATTTGGGATGAGTTTCTCGTCTCACTTCTGCGGTTAGCTCCTCGATCGTTTCACTCGGGCGGACGCGTGCGTTTATGTGCCTGTGTATGTGAAAATAAAGCGCGGCGGCGTGGAGGCTTTAGGATTCTCCAGCACCATGACGGATCTTCTAAAACACGAAAAGTGAAAGGAAAAAACAAAAATAGGTCCACTAATTGAACTTGTCACTGCAAACGATTATGTAAAGAGAGGTGCTGCTCATGCGATGCGACCCGAGGTGACGCGGAGTCACTGCTGCCACCGTGAAGTTGGTTATTTTGCTATTACAGCTTGACTTAAAGTGTTATATTCCTTTTATACCATAGCAATTTCTATTAAATTCCCATCAAATTTACAAAGCGCAGACGCCAGAGACGCCTTCCTTATGGACAACTTCATTATGTGGCTATAGAAACGATGACGTTACAACAAACGCGCGGTTTGTGCTAGAGTCGAACCTTTTGACCAATCGGAAGCAGGAATTCAGCCCGTTGATATCAGCCCCATGAGCGCTAATAGCTGAACCGACTTCCTGAATTCCTGACAGCCGGTATATGAAGCTACGCGTGCGTGATGCTCTGTTGCTTCGCAGGCTGTCAGAACGTGTTCATCCGGCTTCCGTCTTACACAACGCTCTCGGAAATCTCACTCCGGAGAGCCGTTAATGAAACAATCAAGCGTTAGTATAGGCCACTGATGAGTAACATAACACACAGTCGTGTATCATCATATTTGCTCTTTAGGTTCTCAGTATAGTGTCTCTGGGTTGATTTCTTTATGCACCGAGAGCGAGCGTTCCCTCTATTTTCCCTTTTTTTCTTGTATGTTCTGGATGCCATGGTCATGTTTTGAAGGATGAAGTGTCTCTCTGCTATCTCTTCCAGTTTGGGCAGCCATATTTTAAATTAGTACACTTCCCAAACACATTCATCTGCGCCCTCGATCCCGCTAATCAATCCTGCGAAATAAATGGCACCAAACCTGGAACGCCATAGCGTCATTAATTTCTCCCGAAACGTGCGTCAAATCCATCCATCGCCGTTCCGCGCCGCTCCGACGTTCACAGACACACGGTCACGCACATGCATTCGCTTTCTGAAAACCTTTCTTTTGTATTCGTTCAGCACCATATAGTGCCGGCCAGCGGCATCATATCTTCTCCGCCGACGCAAAGATATCCGCGTCAATATCCTTTCGTCGCTTTTCTTTTCGTTTCACAGAATCGCACGCAGACTAGATTCCTCCTGTTATTAAGTCATTTCAATCAGGAGCGTGTTTTAGCAGAGTGACACCAGAAGTCAGAAGTAATGGCCTTTTTTTAAGAGATATCATATTTAGCGAACACCTTTGTGCCTTGGTGGATTAATGCCCCTGTTTACACCTGTGAATCCGATATTGATACAGTGACAACGGCCCGAGCCGTGTGAATGATGCTGATGAGTTTGCGTATTCATTTAAGTATGAGTGTGAGGGGTGGGTGGGGGGGGAGAAAAAAACACGTCTGGGAAGAAAAGACAAAAAAAAAAAGAGAGAAGTGGCAAACAAATTCATCAGGAAAATAATGTATGTTCCTTTTTTCCTCCACACTTGCCTGCTCTCCCACACATTCATCTTAACAGAATAATAATTTGTGAAAGTCTCTGACATTTGTGGCTAGCTAGCATGGTAATAAACCCGTGGCTCGGAACGTTTTTTACTTAATTAGAGTCAATCAATCCAAACTTTTGCTCACTTACCGGTGTGAAACAGCGATATAATGAGCAGAAATCAGCACGGTGATTGGAAATACAAATTACAGCTGTTTAAAGGAAACCACACACTCTACTACGTGGCCAGCGATGCAGAAGCCTGCTGGGGACATCTTGAAGGGTTTGGTGCCAAATCGACGGCTACAGTAGCTCAGGGAGAAGGTGCAAGAGAGAAAGAGAGAGAGAGAATACAGCGGGGGCTAATTCAGTATGAGTACTGTACAAAACGAAAATTGTTTCAATTTATCCCAGTGAAATAAGTCATTGCCATTTCAAAACTGTATATTAATCTGGAACGTGTCTAGTGCCGTTATTGGAAATTAATCAAGGACTAGGTGGTGTGATGAAGCGGAGTCACTGTACCCACCTAGAGGTTTATTACTTTCCAATAGCGGCACATCCCAAAGTGTTTCATTCCTCTTATCAGCATTTGCCAACGATTACAAATTGGTTACGTTCAATTCAGTGGAACATCCATGAAACGGAAACAGAATAACCCAGTGTAAAACACCTCCTGTCCTGTGTACGAAATGCTACCAGTGCTGAAAATCGAAACCTTCTGACCAGTCAGATCTGAGAATTCAGCAGCACTGTGATCAAAAAGGGCCAGGCATTGTTCATGTCAAGGCTTTTTTTGTTTGTAATAAGTTAAGTTGAGGAGCCTTTTAATTTTCAAGCAAAGGTTAATTTCTGAAGTTTCTAAAGCGCACAAGCCGAGCTTGGCAGCCACAGCTCGACGTTGTGTTGCAGTTATTATTGTCAGACTATCCAAGGGAGCACAGATAATGTAAAATTCTCTGCTTGGTCCCCGTTTGTTTCACTGCTGACTGGAGGGAGTAATTGGGTGGTGCTGACCATATTATTATCCATTTTCAAATGGGTTACAGCAGTGTCAGAACAAAGGAAGGGAAATGAAATTAAAGGCTTAATGTCTGCGAATGTTGCTTTTCGCACCAAAAGGAAGTGCAAAGCAGAGGGACTGAACAAGTAACACAAGCGAATATGTGCGTCGGATGATCTGCTAGGTGTTCGAGGGGAAAATCGCAGACATTCCTTACGCATTTGTTCATGTGAAAAAAAATACACACGAAATAAAATGCGATCACGCGGAAAAGAATCGTTCATCGGGGAGAATCACGGCCGTGATAAGGACGTCACATACCGACTTGTGGAAAGTAATAAATCCCCGTAAAAATCACACGTGAAAACAAATTCATTGTGCATTGAAAGTAAATCATAGAAAACAAATCAAATTAAATTAATTGTGTGTAAAAAAAAAAAAAACCCCAGATGTGACGGTAAATGTATCGTGTTAAAAAATCAAATGAAAATAAATTACGTGGAAATAAATAACTAGTGTCCAGATCAAGCGAAAATAAATCACTCCTGTTAAAATACCATGTTAAAATGAATCATGAGCAAAAAAAAAAAAAAAACCTCACACGAAAATATACAAAACCGCGTGTGAAAAATGAACAGTGTATAAAACAAATCACCTCATAAAGAAAATCACGTTTTAAAATCAAACCGATAAATCACGTGCCAAAAAGCAATCACACGTGAAAAAACTAAACTGCGAGTAAAAGTCACCTGTGAACAACGAAATTCATCCCTGAAAATTAAATCTCGAGTAAAAATCACCTGTGAAAGTAAATCATTTTTGTCATTTCATGTGTGAAAGTAAATGAATCTTGGGCAAAGATCACACGCGGAATATAAATGAAAACCAGCTTTAAAAATAAACGAACAGTTTGTTACCTGTGAAAATGAAATAAATGAATCACAAGTAAAAAAAAATTAAAAAAAGCGCAAAATTAAACATGTGAAGTTTTGAGTGGAAATTTCCTGTGATTTTTCAGTAAAGGGTGTGAAGAAACATATCAGGAGTCAAGTTAGACGTGAACACGTATCCGTTTGTCATTTAGTCATTTCAGGAAGGCTGTCCTAACCGTAAACTCTTTGTTTGTGTGCCGCGTCCCTGTGAGGAACGTTTGGATTTGGGTGCTGCTTTAACTAATAAAATCTCCCAGTTCTCCTCAGAAATAAGCATCAGCTCTGCTCCACTGGCTTTACCTTCCCCAGGTGATCGCGCCACTGAGCCCACAGCCGCTCCATCGCACACGGCTCTACTGCTGCTGCTGCCAACCCTGAGGGTGGCTACCCGTTAGCAGCACACACACACACACACACACACACACTAAAATGCCTGCTTGCACGTTCGCACTCAGGTACACAGAAAGACACACAGAGAAATGCTATTGTCCCTCGAGTGTCCCGTCATGTCTCTGCCCTAGCTGCCCAGATGCTCTCTTGGGAACACTTCTTCTCTTACTCTTCTCACACACACACACACACACACACACACACACACATTCTCTCTCTGCTGTGTTTTCTTTGTCATGAGTGATCATCTGCAGGTCTCCAAGCGCCCGGGCCCACCTGGTCGAGAACTCGCCCATTAGAAGCCCATATGTGAGAAAGAAACAGCACATCTACATTTCTACACCAACGCAACACCCCTGTGGGACACACACACACACACACACACACACACGCACACACAGACGTTTCCCCTCACTATCCTTGTGAGGACCTTCCACTGACACAATTACTAATGCAGCTACGTATTAACGTCATGCTATACCTAAGTCTTAACCTCAGGAATCAGTAGGAAGCCCTTTAATAAATTTGTTTTTATTCTTAATAAAAACCGAAGGTTTTCAAAATAACAAAGCAGTTTTCCTTGTGGGGACCGGCCAAATGTCCTGTCAAAATCTATTCCTACCGTTGTGAGGACATTTGGTTCCCACCAAGTTATAAAAATATGCCGTCCCCCTTACACACACACACACAGAGAGAGTATTAAAGCTAATTTGGCTTATTATTGTGTTGTTGAGTCAATCATATGGAAAAAGTACATTTCCATTTGCTATTTGCTACTGCATTTCATTTCCATGTTTACTGAATATTATAAAGAACAGAAGGAAGATGGAGGAAGCTACGATCAGTGAATCGCACTTTTAAGACATACAGTATATATGTTATGAAAAAGACATCATGTTCAGTTAGGTGAGATCGGGTCACACCAGGAGAGCAGAATCACAGAGGTGCCAAGATTTATGGTTTATCTGGCATTTAGTAGTTTTGACGCGTTGCTTCGCCAATAAGACAGATAACTGAAAATTATACTTTTCTGCCTGCTTTTAATGTTATGGATCAGAACAAACAAATAAAATTCACCCAGCAAAAAGCAGACTAACCGAAGGGGAAAGGACGCTGGACGTGAATGACACCTTCGCTTCGCTTTCCGACTTTATGCAGGTGAACTTTGACCCTTTGGATTGGCTAAGTTGCGGTAAACGTATGCGTTCATGATAAAATTCTTAGGGTTGATTTTTTTAGGGGGTGGTGTTTTGGTACTCCTCTGGGTTTATGCGACAAAATACTGGGCTAAAATTCTGGTTTTTTGCTTCATGTTAATATTCTGTTTTGTTTGATAAAATTCTGATTTATTTTGTTTTTCGTTGACGGTATTCTGTTTTGTTTTGCTTTTGTGGTAAAATCGTTTTGGGTGGTCGTATTCCGCTTTCTATTATAAGAATTTGGGTTTTTTTTTTTTAGATTTTTGTGCTGAAATTATGCTTTCTTTGTAGAGTTTCACATGATAAAAATTTATTTCATTTATTCTAAAATTCTGGTGATTCATTGTAAAATTTAGGTTTTCTTAATTAGCGTAAATGTTTTGGGATGAAATTCTGCTATCTTTGCGCTAAAATTCTGGCTGTTTTGTGGTAAATATTTGTTTTTTCTGGGTTTTAGGTGGTAAAATAGGTTTTCTTGTGGCAAATATCTGGAGCTTTGTAGACAAATTTTTTGTTTTCATTTTCACAGTAAAAGTCAGATTTGTTTGTGGTTAAAGGGTCAAAATTCCGGGTGTTTTTTCTGCCGTAAAGTTTTTTCTTCTTTTGTGTCCAGTGTTGTTGTTGTTTTTCTCTCTCTACTTGCTCGGATTTTCTTGTTAGCAGCGGTGGCCCCTCTGAAATGATAACCAATACTGATACACGTCCCATCCATCTCCATCTCTGCAGGAACTGACACGAATCTATAAATGCTAAGGATATTTTCTGTTCAGTCTGAATGGCCTTGTACGTAGAGTCATTATTGCTAACATGCTGCTGCGCACAAAGGACTAAGTGGTGCGTCAGGCTACAAATATAGCACAAAGCACGCAGATCATTTGCACGGAATAAACATGGGTTTATGCTGTAAAGGAGGGATTGTGGGAAAATAACTGGGAGCATCTTTTAACAAGCCTAACATACTAGAGGCTGTGAAAAATCCACACTATTAAAGCTCAGGAATTCAAATGTCTGAAGGCTTTAATGTATGATTTAAAAAAAACAAAAAAACAAACACGCCAACTTCTTACACAAAAAGCTACTTTCTGAACGTCGCCATTGCACCACACTTAGTTAGCAAAAAATATTTTTACAAACAAGATGATATCGCAGCACTCCGTGATATTAATATGATCTGTTCCCTGATCTGTAAAGCACCTGGTTATCTTGCTCGGCGCCGATAAGAAAAAGTGCTGCGGATTTCCAGTTTGTGAGCACATTTGGGCTGAATCTTTCACACGTCACAAATTGCAGATGGGAAGCGGTGATCTCGAACAGCCGATCACCCCAGCGTGACCATCTGACACCTTCCATTTAGGAAAATAATACTTTCTATCTTAGCATACTCTCCCCACTGCAGCCAACCAAAGGAAATATGCTTGGAGGAGTTTCAGCTACTAACTTTCACTCCTTCTACACACCTCTCTCTCTTTCTCTCAATCTTTCTGCTTTTCCAGGATGTGTTATCTCATTTCTTAATGTATATCCTCTCTTAAAATAAAGGTGCAGGTTTCTAAAAGCTGTTCGAAATAGATATAGATCATTGAAATATAGAGTGAATAATATTTTCAATGATTTGTTTGTCCCTCTGTAGAACACACTTCCTGATTATCACCTTAACACAATATATAATAAGGTAAAACTAGCTGAGGTCATGTGGTACATTCCTGTATGCAGAGGGATTCAAAAAGGAATTCTATGTCATTCATCCATTAACATATTATAGGATGTAATCTGTAAATGAGTCAGACTCCTACAAATAATTCCACTACGTAAGGAATAGGACACTCGGAGGCATGCCGTTAGAGGAAAACAATCAACAGCGGAATGGTGTCAGTTACTGTTTCCACCCTGAAGGTAATTATTTTCCTGTAACGGCATGTACCCGAAGTGTTTTATTCCTCTTACGCCACAGCTAGTGCTTTCCATACAACAACGATTGTTTCAAATACACGTAGGCGTTTTTACAAATATTTGCGATCTAGAAAACAAAAACGCATTCATTTGACCATTTTTTCATTTAGCGGTTTAAAAAAAAAAAAAGTTCTTTCAAAGAGCGAACGTGAGTGGACCACATCGCTGTTCTGATTCTCACGGACGTTCCACAACATTAAACGTGTTGTTCTTACATAAATAAATTTAATTGTTAGCGCTGGCAACTCGGACAGAGGACTTAACATTTCGGGTGCTTTCTGTAACAAAACGAGCTTTTTTTGCCTTTATTAACTTCTTAAGAGAGAGAAAAACAAGAGGGAACGACCGTTTATAGCTACTATAATGTAAGTGAGAACAGGAGCTATCTTGTTACACGGCGTAAAATGTCGTTGCTTAGCAACTGCTGAGGAATAAAAGACTTCAGGATGTGCGGTTAAAGGAAAATAATCAACTTCACCCAAAAACCTTCTATCCTAGCAAGTGAAAATATCTTGACTATGTACACATTCGTCTTATAAGGCTTGTTTTTAGATGCTTTCGCACTAAAATCCATTTCGAGCTTTAAATGATCATTTTGTTTCCTTCTAGAAATAAATGCTTAAAATTAGCCAATAGAACAGATTATTGAAGCTTAACATAATTGAATAACTATAAGATACTGGGAATACTAAAACTAAGTACAATTGACACTATTCAAGATATAGATGTCTCAAAGTGTTTTGTTCCTCAGATTTTTCCTTTTGATTAGGTAAATGTATTGTTGTGTGCACACGTATTGAACACGCAGGTGATGATCATGCCACTCTCTCAGTCTGGAGTATGAACCAGCCCTGCTGCTCCACTCACGAGCATTACATGTGGCGATAAATAAGAGTTGGGTTTTTAACCGAGGGGAAGAGAGAGTTGTAAATGTTCTCAGTGATTTGCAGTCTCTAAGGGTTTAATTAAGTCCACAGTCTCCGCTTTAACATGATGAGACTCACTCGACGCCCCGCCATAACACGGCACACACCCGGAATGCCCCGCCGTCTCAAGTCCACGGGCCTCAGGAGAACCGAGACGCTAGACGGAGCTTAAACGCTCGGAAAGACGGCCATCTCAGATGGTCTAACAAGTCAACGGAGAATTGGCTGATAGCATATCAATTTTAGCCCGCTGCTTTCCACTGGTTATGAGCTATGACACTATGACGAGAGTGCCGAGTTATAGAAATGTTTTTTTTCATAGGTGTTTAGAAAATGACCAGAAATCATACCCTGTTTTATAACCTTTTGATTTCATTTACTTGGTTCGGTTTTGTTTTTTTGTTTTTTTATCTCTAAAGAGTTCACATGATAATGCTCTTGGCTCCTCGATCACAAAGTCCTGGGCAACATAAACACCAAATCGTATAGGCCGACAATAGGTCGAATAATCCAACTACACAAATTATAATAATATTCATTTGAGAGCATTTTGATTTTGATGAGACACGTTATACAGTGTATAAGGAATAAACCATCGTGTGTTGTTCAGCTATAGGAAAATAATCAATGACACAATGGTGTGATGAAGCAGAAATACCGTTACTGTGAAAATAGTATTATTATTATCATTATTATGGTTTGGAATTCATTCAAAGCCAAAATCATTATTTTCCAAAATCAGCATTCTTATTAGACAAGAATTTGCGTGTTACAATTTAATACTTATTACAGAACAACACGTTTTATCTCTTTGGATTTACATGTTGTGGACCATCCAGGAAACTCACTCGGGAGCCGTAAACACTCGCTCTTTCAGCAGCTTCTCTTTTTTTTATTCTATCTTAAAGTTAATAAAGTAAAACAAACAAACAAACAAACAAACAAACAAACAAAAAAGTCGGACTTTACTGTTCATGTGCAGATTGGGTTATTGTTCTAACTTTGCACGTAAAAAAAAAAAGTGGCGGAGGGGGGATTTTGGGATGCAGATGTGGTATAAGAAGAATAAAACACTTCTGGATGACTACCTCCAATATTTACTGTAGGTATTAATGTTGCGAGGAAGAAAAAAAACAACACGACCCCTCATTTTCTCTAAGGCATTAAATTAGTTCAGCCATTTAATTAGTCAGGATAGTTTGCTTCCAGAGTCATTATGAAGATTTGGGATTACACTTCTAAATATGTTGTGTCTGATGCTGATGAAGGACTAAAGGTCACTTCTATGTGGAGTGAGCAGAAGAAGAAGAACTATTGGGCGCAAGGGCAAGTGTAGAGGGATGAGGTGGTGGGGGTATTTTGCTGATGCGCGGTAAGATATTTGAACACATCTTACATAAAAATGGTCGTCCTTTAATAAATAAAAATTGCACTGCTCGACAAATTACTGTGGTATAAGAGGAATAAAGCCCTTCAGGGTGACCACCATGAAGATTTATTTGCAAATATTAATTTTCAGAGGGAAAAAACCCGACAACAAAGCAACCCCTCATTTTCTCTAAGGCATTATATTAGTGCAGCGATTTAATTAGTCAGGATTCATTATGAAGATTTGGGATCACATTTCTGAATCTTTCGTGGTTGATACTGATGAAGGAGTAAAGTTTGCAGGACTTCAGGTATCTCCTTTTGAAGGACTATAGTAAAAAGAAAGAAAGAAGTAGAAGTAGAAGTAGAAGAGAGGGATGAGGTGGTGGGGTGTGGGGGGTATTTTGGCGATGGAGATTAAGGCAGGGGCTTTTTGTCATTTGTGCGAGACAAGCCATTCATCCATCCCGTTCTCAGCCAACAAAAAAAGGCTGCTCCCAGAAATTAGCAGTTTCAGCTCAGCAGCAAAGCCGTCGGGCTGTGAAGGCACAGAGAAATTGACTAATTAGCAATGCGCACTAAAACTTGACGGTTCTCTCCATAACGGCGAGGCAAAAAAAAGAGAGAGAGACTCGCTTTTTTCTTTCTATCTCACTCTTTTTTGTCTTTTCTCCTTTTTTTCCTCCCCTCTCTCTCTCCATAGATGTTTGAAATCGCAGTCATTTACGCTCGACAGTTTTTACAATAGCCTTGAGCCATAATTTTGCCCGTCTCTCTAGCATCCACAGCCCTGCATGGTCTCTCTCCGCCGGCCATGCGCGACCGTTTCTCTCCCCAACCGTGGATTTCCTATTACTCTCGTTACGACTCACTGAGCCCCAGGCCCAAGGATAATGATGTGTTGTTTCTTGGTAGCATAATTTGTCACACGTATATTTCTTCTTCTTCTTCTTCTTCTTCTCTTGCAGAAAGCACGGTTCTCTCCCTCTCTCTCTCTCTCTCTTCAGCACTCAGTGCACTTCTTAGTTTAGTTTAATTCACGCGTAATATATATATATATATATATATATATATATATATATATAAAAAAAGAAATACGCGCCTTTGCGCATAGCCAGACTTTAAGAAGAAAAAAGAAGGGGGGAACAAAAAAAAAACCCAGAAAAGAAAAACGGAAAGGACGAGAACAAAGAGAAAGTGCTGTGAGGATACACACATCTTAAGGATCTGGGGGATACTTTGTTTTCTCCGCTTAAACTCAAGGTAAGTTTTGGCTCGTCTTCCGAAGCCGGATACTGAAAAACACTTGCGCACAGGAGGTGGACGGATACACCGCGTTCAGGCGTAAAGTTCGCCAGCAAAACGTCGATTAGAATTAGAGGGAGGAAAGAAAAGGGTGTTTATTTCCGTTGCAAGTCAGGCTTGGGGAACGGGGAGGAAAAAGGCGCAGCCGCGGACTTAGCTTTTGTAGGCTATCTGGGCTTTCAGGATGCGCACATAGCTGGTGTAAATGTAAATGCCTGTGTAGGCTACGTGCTGTGTGTGTGCGTGTGTGTGCGAGAGAGAGAGAGAGAGAGAGGGAGAGAGAGAGAGAGAAAGTGTGTGTGAGGCAACGTGATCGGATAGCAAACCCTGAGTCCAGGCTATAGCATGCCGTGCCTTGCCTCGCTCTGCTTTGCCTTATGGAGGCGAGCGGTGCCGTTTGGTTTGTGCGCTCCGATACGCAGCGTCGTTATTCTCGGCTTTAGCAAAGAGGGGGGAGGGAAAAAAAGCAGTAGGCTAGCTGTTAGAGGTGACAGAAAGTCCAGGGATTGCTCTGTTATTCCGAGGAAGATAAATGGCTCCGGCATTGTTTGCTTGTAGGAGGTGCGAGCGGCTCCCAAGTCATGTCCAGATCGGGCGACCGAACGTCTACGTTTGACCCGACACACAGCGACACGCTGCTGCACGGGCTCAACCTGCTGTGGAGGAAGCAGCTCTTCTGCGACGTGACCCTCACCGCTCAGGGACAGCAGTTCCACTGCCACAAAGCCGTGCTCGCGTCCTGCTCGCAGTACTTCAGGTCCCTGTTCTCTGCGTCACACGCGCTCAGCAATGAGCCGCTCGCGGGAAAGGACCAGAGCAGCGGCGGAACCCCGTCGTCGTCCCCGGATGAGAAGCTCCTGGCCAGCCCGCGCTCCATCAGCAACCTGGTGCTGCAGGGCTGCTCGTCCATCGGTCTGCGCCTGGTCCTCGAGTACCTGTACACGGCCAACGTGACGCTCTCGCTGGACACGGTGGAGGAGGTGCTGTCGGTCAGCAAGATCCTGAACATCCCGCAGGTCACCAAGCTGAGCGTGCAGTTCCTCAACGACCAGATCTCCGTCCAGAACTACAAGCAGATCTGCAAGATCGCCGCGCTGCACGGCCTGGACGAGACCAAGAAGCTGGCCAACAAGTACCTCGTCGAGGACGTGCTGCTCCTCAACTTTGAGGAGATGTGCGCCATGCTGGACGCGCTGCCGCCTCCCGTCGAGTCCGAGCTAGCTCTGTTCCAGATGTCCGTCCTGTGGCTGGAGCACGACCGCGAGACCAGGATGCACTACGCCCCGGACCTGATGAAGCGCCTCCGCTTCGCCCTCATCCCAGCCCCGGAGCTCGTCGAGAGGGTGCAGTCTGTGGACTTCATGAGGAACGACCCCGTGTGCCAGAAGCTCCTGCTGGATGCCATGAACTACCACCTGATGCCCTTCAGACAGCACTGCAGACAGACCACAGCCAGCAGGTACCTGCATGCTTCAATCAAATGCATCATAAAGAGTGTGTTAACATGCTGCCCATACAAATACTGCCCGTAACATACCACCCACTACATACCACCCATAACATACCGCCCATAAAAATACTGCACACTACATACCACCCATAATATACTGCCGATAACATGCTGCCCATAAAATACTCCCCGTAATTTAGGCTACTGCCCATAACATACCACCCATAACATACTGCCCATAAAAGTACTCCCCATTACATACTGCCTCTATCGATCATCCTGTGGTCATATTCATTATATAGTTCTGGTCTCATGTAAAATATTAGGGCAGCTTATGATTAAACCTTTGCTGGGGGAGGTTTTCGTGATGCCATTACCACACACCAAGACCAAGGAATAAATTCAGGAAGTCAACAGGAAATCCGTTTAGCAGAATTGCATTTAATCCACACGATGTGATGGTGCACCGAGGGTAAACATGGCTTCCTTCTGTTGGCTGAAATCATTTGTTTGGACGTCCATAAACGAGTTAACGAGAAATTTGCTAGGAAGAAAAGCAGGAACATTCACTCATCATCACATGCTATGTGAAACGGTAAACATGCGTATAATACAGTAAACTATATCATATATCGTTATATACTCCTGCTATATAACTTCTGCTTTGATACAGTATGTGATGTGGAATTTCAGAATGAGACGGAAAACTAAACTTTTTTTTCCCCCCTCTGAAGCCCTCTTCAGTACAGATTTATTTTCCGGACGTAAACTGGGCTCGTTACTCAGAGTAGCATTTTGTCTGTTTATAGAGCTCTTCATTCCTGACCTTTCCATTGACAGAACACATTAGGGTCTAAGTTAACCTGCTTTTGAAAACCTGTGCACTTCAAAATTCAGCTAATAATAACGCAATAACAAATGCAATAAGGCTGATCCTCATACTCATACACTGTACAAATGAAATAAAAAATACAGAGCCCTGGGCTGTGACTCATGGACACCACGGGTTCATCTTACATTCAATTTACAGTGAAAACAAAGCTTATTCGCTCATTCCGAGGGTCGAGTATCACAGATTCGCTCTGCACGACGGAAACGTCATCGCTCTTCATTCCATCCTCGCCTGCGCATCACTCTGGAGATCTGTTTTGGATATGAACTTATAGCTCAGGCCTCGACTTGGGAAGATTTCCTGTAACTGCACAGTGCGACTCTCTTTTTTAACTGTAGCTCTTTAGGTTTTTATACATGTACCTCATATTACTTGGGCTCATTTAGAATATTTTGTCTTCAAATCATCACTGTTTTGCTGACGTGAAATAATATTTGAAAGGCATTTTAGCACTTATGTAAGATCAGCGTATCATATTGCTGGAACGAAACCCACACTTAGTGTTAGTGTTTGTTTATTGTTTCGCTAGCTAATCGTGTTACGTTTTACGTAATGCTTTATTTGCTTTATCGATTTAACGCTTAATTTATTCGAGTGTTGTTCTGGAACACCTAAGGTTGCTTTACGAAGTATGTTGACAATAAATGAGAATTTTTAAAACCCCCTTTTAAGGACCAGGAAAAGAAGAATGTTTGTGTGACGAAAATAATTCAGGTGTTTTTCGCCGAGATCTGAAAAACTGAAAGGTGACGAGATTCTTATTGTGGATATATTACTACGTACCGCACGTCGAGTACATGACATAGATACTCTGTATTAAACATACGGGAGTAAGATCATGTTTTACGAAAGGATATGAAGTGACACTATAAGTAGGACTTTTTGAAAGAATTCTAAGTGAATGAAAGGAATTCCAAACCATAGGAAAGGATACGCCTCAGTGGTTTTGTCCCTGTTGACTTTTCGGATTTACAGTGTATACAGTGTACAGAATATCTACGTAAAGTCCGTTTTATGTTTGATCTCCAGAAACTCTCCAAAACCGATCTGTTTTTCTGTCTCCGTGTGCTTCTACTTTCCGATCTTCCAGAATCCGTTCCAACAAAAGGATGTTGCTGCTGGTTGGAGGTCTGCCTCCAGGACCCGACCGCCTCCCCAGTAATCTAGTGCAGTACTACGACGACGAAAAGAAGACATGGAAGATCCTTACAAGTGAGTGCCCTGACCGCCACCCCGGAAATGTCTCTTTTTCTTTCCAGAACGATCCTGACGTCTCACCACCAGACTCATCCCGCGGTAAAATAGAAAGTTCGAACTCCTTAGATGCTCGAGGTAATGATGTATCACTATCGCTTTTAATGTAACTTATTAATCAGAGCGTGACTCGTCTTCACACCATTGTGGAGCTCCGGCGTCCCTTCTTTTTTTCCTTCGTCTTTTTTTTTAATTCTTTTGCAAGAGTCTGTTAGCAAGACGAATTTTAATTTGAAGATTTAGTGAGGATTTATCAGCAGATGATCTCACACGCACACACACACACACACGCATTTAATTTCGGTGACAAAGAGACAATTTATCACAGATTAAAAATGTGTACTGTATTAGTGTGATGGTTGGTGAATTTAACGTGTCCATGTGGCATGACACGTAATGTTCCTTTCCATGTCACTGAACATGAGGAATAGAAAACAGACGAACAAGTGTTACCTGATAATCACCTATAACTGCACACCCTGAAGTGCTTTATTCCTCTTACACCACAGCAATTTGCCAATGAGTACGATTTTTTTTTATTCATTACAAAAACACATATCATACCTTTTTCAGTTTAGTCACAGGAATGTTCACTAAGCAAGTTAGTTCCTGTTCTCACGTACATTGTCGCAGCTATAAACTCAGCAGCCTCGCTTTCTTTCTGCCTTTTTACACAAAAACACAACCTAGGAACCACAACGCATTCCGTCCTGAAGATGTTTCGGAAAACATCTCGACTGTTACGAAGCACTCGCGCTGCAGACTCCTTCCATAAATGTTACATCTCCAGATAAGTCAGTACTCTGTAAATCACAGCACGCTCATTCTAATATGTGATTTTGTTGTTTCTATAGTAACTCGTTCACGGGGACTTGTATGGTAGGCACCAACAAGTAAGACATGTGTAAGGATGTGATCAAATAAAAATGTCCGTAAATGCTGATTTAATTGTTTTGGAGTTTCGTGTAAGGAGATGTTTATTTAACATCGACGGAAGGTGTCTCCATGTTAAATTTTCCATCACTGGAACATTAAATGCAAATAAAGCGACTGATGCCTACACAAAATTTGGTTAATTCCTGCATTGTAAAAGTAATAAAACACTTCAGGATGCTGTTATTGGAAAATAAGTATCATGCAACAGTAACCCCACTTAGCCATTGTTGATTATTTTCCTATAACAGCATGCCCTTAAGTGTTTTAATCCTAACATAGCCACCATTTTATGTAATATACTTTTCATCACCTGAAGGCAGATAAACATATAAAACGTCTGTATAGCTGTAATATACCCATTAAAAACAGCTTTGCCCATAGGAACCATGAAAGTTATTGCCACTTTAGTCAGACATTCAATATAGAATTAGCTATACGAGTATATCATATACAGGGTCAAACAGTTAGACGATAGTTTGTTTTGTCAATGAGCTTCGAGTGTCAAATGGCCCATAGCCATTCAGAATGTCCAAATCGCAGAATCATCCTTAACACATTATCATGTGGTTAAACCGGCAGCGTGTGCATTGAGGACCTAGAAACATCTCTCTGAGAAATACATCACGATCGGTCGGAAGGTGTTTTTCAATAACAGCAGCTCGGTAGTGCTCGTTCTAGTACGTTATCGTTTCTATAGTAACAGCTCGTCCACGGAGACCCGTGTAGCGGACACGACGCAGAAACGGGTTTCAAAAGGTTTTCCGTCATTTTTACGGAAGGAGTCTCCGGTGTCAGAACCGTTTTCTGACATCTTCAGGATAGAGGAGTTTAATGCTTCGGGGGTTCCGATTAACCTGACAAGTTGTGGGTTTTTCGTTTGTATTATTAACTTCAAAAGAGAGAGAAAAAAAAAAAGAGAAGGCGGTGAGTGAAAAACTGTTTATAAATGTTATAATAAGGGTACACAGAGTCAAAACCAGCAAACTAGCTCGCTACAAATACAAAACAATGAAGTGACCAGATTCTCTGGTGTGTAGGGCCAGACACCACTTGAAGAAATTTACCAGACATTGTTGGTGAGCTAGGTGCCTTAAAAACACATGAAGAAAATGACCAGATATCAAACACTGTTAGCATGCTAGTTGCATTAAAAAAAACACCAGACCAAAACATTGACCAGACACTAGCCTTAAAAACACACAAAGGAAGTGACCACACACCGAATAAACATCGCTAGTGAGCTAGCGGCCTTAAAAACGTGTGAAGAAAGTGAACAGATACCAAACAAACATTTTTTCAGCAGGCTAGCTGCCTGAAAAACAGGACTAGACATGAAACAAATATTTTTAGCAACCTAGCTGATTCAAAAAAGGTGACTAGGCACCAAACAGACATGTTAATGAGCTAGCTGCCTTAAAAACATGTGAAGAAATTGACCTGACACCAAACATTGTTAGCAAGCTAGCTGCCTTAAAATCAGAGGATAAAAAAACGTAAAAGTGAGCAGGCTTTCTTTTTATTTATTTCTTTATTTTGCAAAGAAGTTCTAGTTTTTTTTGGTTTTTTTTTGCCAGCACTGCATTATGTGTAACATTTCAGTGAAGACAGGTTATGATTTTTTTCCCTACAGACCCAATAAATTTACATACTACATTCTAAATAAAATAAAAACCGCAATGTACTACAGATTTAACGTTTACTCCTGACTTCGCATTGATCCACCATCCAAAAGGGGGCACATACTTTATGCTTTATACAAATCTCCACTGACGCTGTGTGTGACGGACGTGACGGCTTCTGTGACTTATCTTCCTTTTACATAAAGGAGTGAGTGCCATCTAGTGTACTCACGTTGCTATCTACCCCAGTACGAGCCGAGCAAGTCGTCTTCATCAGGGCAGAGTTAATGATTAGTTACTTAACAATCTGTGAATATGATAGATTTGATAAATACATTTTTAAGGTTGCAAATTAAGTCAGTTTTATAAGGTAAGCTAAATATAGCTTTAAAGATTGTTGTGTAAACGAAGTGTCTGTCTTAAAGGTGCATTAGTCAGGATTGGCGCTCTATTGGTGATGCAGGTAAAGTACAACAGGTGAAGAATAGACCCCGCCTCCCATTCCCACCCGTGTACACGAAGCCACGCCCCCCCCAGCATCAACAAGGCCAGCAGGATTCGCTTAAATGTATGATGGCGTTCACATTTTACCCACTAGACCTGATGCATGAAAGAAAAACATACAGGCCGGGTACCGGGACCAGATAAAGGTCTAATAAAGGTTGTAATCCGGCTCATGAAATAAATGTATTAATTATCCGTGTTCTAAATTAGAATCGCATCATTGAATTGATGGATCAAAAATAGTCAGTCACTGTTATTCCACTAGGGGGCGAAATAGAGCAATAAACTCATATGATAAGTTAATCTTCAACAGCAAACAAAAATATTTGTTGCTGTTTTCCAAAACAACTTTTATATTCTTTTAATTTGCTCCCTCAATAATTTTGTTTCTTTTAATATATTTTGACACTTTGAAAGTACAAACCTCTTACGCCACAGTATAGACTGAATGAAATTTGTTAACAAATAATTAATTAACAATTATGAATGAATGAATTAACAAAATCTTACATGCAAAATTAGCACGTCTTTAATGTTCTTGGCATGATTTGTAGTTCTGTATTTGCTAAT
>JAQQZX010000033.1:1553519-1578441 GCA_030068355.1 Notoglanidium maculatum | reverse complement strand
CCCCCCCCCCCCCCCCCCCCCCCCCCCCCCCCCCCCCCCCCCCCCCCCCCCCCCCCCCCCCACGCTGGGATTGCGAACAAATCCTCTTAAGATGGGGGTGAATGGAGCTTAAAATAAATTTTTAAAAAGATTATGCAGAGCATAAACAGTCAAAATAATGCAAAAATAAAATGAATAAATAAAGTAATTTAAAAAAAAATCTCTTTTGAATCCTAAAGTCCTTGTTTTCTGAAAAGAAGCAGCAACTGGAAATGATCACCAAGGACGTACGATCCAGTAATTAAGTAATAAATGAAGAATCATATTTATTTTATTGTTAAAATGAATATTTCTAATAAATATTAAACAATGCAATTATTTAATTGAACGGAATAACTGCATATAAATTCTACATTCCCTTTTAAAATGAGAATAATTCTTCATTCTTTTATTTCTCGGAACCCTTCAGTCTGTATTAGCCGTGGAAAACTCTACGTCGTGTGTTTGGAAGCAGGAACAGGATTAAAGCTGGGACTTCATGGCCAGCCTGTAAACAGTCCGAGCAGTGGAGAGCTACGAGAGCCATGCAGGTCTCGGCGCTTGAGTTTCAATCCGCTTTAAATACGAACCGAACTCGACCTGCTGCTGTCAATCAAGTGCATGAGTGGAGCCGCAGGCCTGGGAAAAGCCCGCCTGCCTGCTGCCTGAAAACAGCCCAGGCTCAGTTTTTCCACTGGCTCGAGTGTTGAGATAAAGAAGTCTTTTTAGTCAATCAGAGCCGAATGGCAAGGTTTCGTTGCTGACAGACTGCATTTTGCTCTTAAACGACTTGCAGGATTGAGTGTTTTGCTCAGAATTAGGAAATGTTTGCCAAATCAGGTGAACTAGCATTCATGCTAAGGACAGCAAGGGCATTTAATCCTGATGGTCACCTCCAGATTAATTTACTTTCAGTGTATAGTTTGGGTTCAGCTTCAAACTGACCTTATCAGTCATTATAACAATCAAAATATATGAAAAAAAGAATGCGATAACTTTTTTTTTTTTTTCTTTCTTTTTCCCCATGATCTTCAGGAAATTCAGGTGATTCAACTTCCTGTTCAACATTTAAGTCTGGATTTGGAATATTCCAAATATTTCACAGGGGGTGAATGTCTTCAGGTAACAGGTGTGAACTAAAAATGGACGTTTTTCATTCATCTCGATTCATGTAAAAGGATTTTTTTTTTTAAACCATGCGAAGATCACTTTCTGCAGACACTAATTAAAAAAAAAAAAGTATCTCAAAGTTTATATCAGAATAAAGTTATAAAGTTGTAGTTATAGTGTAGGGAAGCCTTGAACTACAAGGGAAGTGCGTGTCATTACATTCGTGTGCGAAATATTAAGTTGAACTGAAAATGTTATGAGATACCAAGTTAAAGGTTCCATGATGTTTAAATTAATGGGTAAATGACATGTTGAAATGAGCGACTTGGTTGAAAATAATGAGACGAAGAATACAAAATGGCATCCTGAGTTCTTGCTATCTCTAGAAGTAATGAGATATTAAGACGAGATAACTCCAAATGCGTTAATAGCTTGAAATGACAATATGAAGTTTAACTCCTTTAGCTCAAAATAACATCTGGTTGAAATTAATAGGATGATTCAATAACATCTTGAAATAACCATGTTAACTAGAATAACGAGATATTAACTAATGGTAACATGTATAGTTAGAAAAAAAAAAACCAAGATATTAGCTAAAAATGGCATGTTGAAATGTTAAGTACGAGTAATGAGATATTAAGTTGAATATCTTGTCAAAATAATATGGCATATCTTAAACGCCGTTCAGTTTTAAAAAAATAATGAGGACTTGAAAAATAGTTGTGAAAATAACGAGACATTCACAAAAACTAACCCCTGCATATAGGCTAGTGAGGTAGGGAACTCGAGATAAAGGTAAACGAGATAAGTCGAAATGTTGAGCTATTAAGTCGGAATAATGACTATCTTGAATTAATGAGATATTAAGAAATAACGAAATGCACGTTAATTTCCCCCCAAACTTGCCTTGATTAAAGTGTTGATTGATTGATTTTTTATTATTATTAATGTTTTAACTCCTCTGACAGGTGGTGGTGAAGAATGTTTAGGCTTGTCAGGTAAGTCGCGTGCAGCTCCTGGGCTTGTAGCTGTAAGGTGGAGGAGGTGGTGATGGTGACCTGCTCAGGGACAGGTTTATTTTGGACAGGAGGCAGAGCCGATGCGATATGCGCGCGTCAGCCATTTGTCAGCCTGCAGAGAAAAGAGAATGAGCGTGACGGGGTGGAGGGGGAGAAAATAACGCCGTGCTCGTTTTCCAGCACCGCCGCATTCCGCTTGTTCCGAACACTCTCGCCTCCTCCTTTCAGCACCTCCCTCAGTACTCCTGCGTGCGCGCGCGAGCGGATCCGCCACTCTTCTAACCTTTTTATTTGTTTATTTACGCGTGTTCTTTTCCCCCCCTCCTGGATATACGTTTGGACATCTCTGGACTTCATGACCCATCTCGGACACGCCTGAGGAACGGTAAGATCTTTAGATTCTCGTCACTTCTCGTGCTGGGGAAACTTTAACGCAGCATATATAAATAAGTATATGTTTTTTTTTTTGTTTTTTTTTTTGTTTTTTTTTGCGTCATATTATGGAGGCGCGTGCATTTGATTCTTCTCGTGAAGTGAGTGACTCGGAGTTTGTGGTGTTGGTGCAGGGAGCAGCAGAAATGTGAAATAAATGCAAAATGGAGCTTGAATTAGCTCTTCTTCTGGTGAGTGTCCTATCGAGCAGCTGATCGCGCGCCGCTTCTACAAATGGCAATAAAGCGAGACGCGCGCGGACAGCTGAGGCTATTTTCAGACACGCGCTCTAGAGTTAACGCGCAAATGTCACACTCACTCTCTCGCACCATAATCATCTTTTATTATTGTTATTATTATTATTATTGGTAAGTTATAACGTATTTGTATGGTTATAAAAAATTCAAATGGCATTAAGGATGACTCGTTTTTTTTCTCCCCATGTTTGTCTCGTCATAATTAACACTTTGGTGTTTAAATGATTAGATTAGCATTGTTTAACAGATGATTCTTATTATTAACTGTTAATTGAAACTGATAATAGTTATCATCATTGAAGATTATCTCTTGTGTTAAAACGAACACAATGTATCGCCACTTAACTTTTTTAGTGAGCTGTGTTTTGGGGAGATTCTTACTTATTACTGTAAATTTAGCAAGTGTTGTTCATTACACTCTCAAAGTTGTCTAGTTCGCAATGACAAAACAGTTTTTTATCTCAGGTTTGTGTTATTGTTTATTTCATGGAAATTTTGTATTCCTTTCAACACTGATGTATCTTCTTGGTATCAATTTTTTGTAGTAACTGTAGTATTTTTGTAGTAGTAGTTAAGTATTTTGTAGGATTTTTTGGACAACATACTGTAGAGGTCTTTTCAACTTTGCATCTAATTAAAGACTATCCTGTGTTACTTGAAACACAAGTGTGTTACAAGTGTGTTTTTATTAGACCAGTTAAAGTTTCATTCAGTTTTTCTTTTTTTTTTTTTTCCCCCCCCAATTTTTTTTATTGATCCAAGTTGCGTACGTAATTCATCAGTCTGCCAAGCTGGTAAACCTAATTTGTAGGGTGATGACATTTTCCTAAAATGGAGACACTCGTATGAGCCTGACGTATGCGTAAGGCAATTCCTCATTTGGTGCAAGTTCACTCCCTTAGACATAAGATTTGTGCAAATAAAATAATTTGCGTTTGGAAAAATATCACCTGTGTAAAATCTAACCAAAACAAACCCCCACCCACAAACTAAGATCCATCATTGTGTCTGCAGGAGCCAGTTATGGACCAGAATCTTTTTGGAGGAGCTCCTCGGTTCCTGACCAGGCCCAAAGCCTTCTCCCTCAGCGTGGGTCGGGATGCTACCCTCAGTTGTACCGTCGTGGGGACCCCTGTTCCTGCCGTCACCTGGGAAAAAGACAAACTGCGCATTTCCACTGGGGGACGCTTCAAAACCGTAGAGGATGGAGATGCGTATCGACTCGCCATCTATGACCTGAAGCTGGAGGACAGCGGGCAGTACATGTGCCGCGCCAAGAATAATGTCGGTGAAGCTTACGCAGCTGTGACACTGAAGGTGGGTCTTCCAGCAGCAGTGGCCGATCGAGCTCCGGTGTTCACGGTGAAGCCCGTCTCCACCAGAGTGGGTTTGGGCGGTGACGTTACCTTCTTCTGTCGTGTGGCTGCTCAACCCGCTCCCAAATTTGACTGGGAGAAGGACGGTCGTTATCTAGGTGAGACCAATCGCATCAAGGTCAAGTCGGACAGCGAGTCCAGCTCCGTGCAGATTCAGAGCGTCAGGAGCATGGACAGCGGCACCTATACCTGCCGGGCTCAGAACTCCATCGGTCGGGCGCAAGCCGCCGCCGCTCTGGTGGTGGACATGCAGGACACGCGACTACTCGACACC
Source organism: Notoglanidium maculatum (assembly GCA_030068355.1). NCBI lineage: Eukaryota > Metazoa > Chordata > Actinopteri > Siluriformes > Auchenoglanididae > Notoglanidium > Notoglanidium maculatum. The sequence continues at coordinate 1,573,952 of JAQQZX010000033.1, read as the reverse complement.
GACAAAAGCACCTCCCTCCTGTCTCACCTGCAGAAGCGCAAAGAAGAGATGTGTAAGGATATTTCCCTTTTCCGAACGACCGAGAGCTACTCCCTGTCCTCCTCGTCTAATATCATGGAAGGGCTCAGCAAGCTGGGTCTCGCCTCTGATCAGGAGCAGCGAGTCTCAGTTTTGGCCGGCAAATTGCCCAAAGGCGTCTTCACCCGAACCTGCATGGTGACCGAGGGCAAGCACGCCAAGCTCAGCTGCTTTGTCACGGGCCACCCCAAGCCCCAGATCATCTGGAGGAAGGATGGGGTGAACATCAGCGAGGGTCGTAGGCACATCACGTATGAGGACCAAGCCGAAAACTTCATTCTCAAAGTCCTGTACTGCAAGCAGAGTGACAATGGCCTCTACACCTGCAACGCCTCCAACTTGGCTGGACAAACCTACAGCGCTGTTTTGGTGATTGTGAAAGGTAAGCAAGGCCAGATCCATAATATTCAAAGCTTGTATGTTCCTATAGCTATTACAGGTTAGCATTCCCGCTGCCACAGTTTGTATGTGGATTTCCTGGCTGCAAAAACAGTTCACCGAGGGGAAAGGAGGATGGACTTGTTTGTTTACTGATGGTGGTTACCTCTGTTGAGTGCCGACTTTATCTTGATTAATTTTCGTCTGTGAATTCACAAACGTCAGTCTTGAGAGCCAATAGAAAGTGAAAGGGTTGGAGTGTGGTGAAATCGGAGGTGGTGGTAATATTTGTAGTGGTAAAATTTAATAAATTTTTTTTTGCTTTGTGGTAAAATTGAGTTTTTCTTTTTGCGTTATTTTTGTGGCAATTCTGCTTTTTGGTGGGGAGGAGAAGAAATTACATTTTTGTTTTGTGGTAAAATTCTGTTTTTCCCCCCTTATTTTCTTTTTAGTTATGTTTGTACCTCTGTGTGCTACTAAACCTGATTAATACAGCTGCGTGTGAGGTGGATTTTAAGAAACGTGTGTATTTGTTGATCTGTTGAAGTTTTCTGTAAGGGGACGTTTAGCGTTTATGGAAGGAGTCTCCAGTGTCGGTGCTTTGTAACAGTCAGAGGTGTAAAGCATTCAGACATGGACAAGCCTTCAGAGAAGAGGCTTTTACGCTTTCAGTAACGTGTAGCAAAATTATTGGCACCCACAAAGACTTTTGTGGCCGACGAAATGCGACATTTGGAAGACCCGTGCATGGACGTAAGATTCATGGTAATGCCTGTGACCACACATGCATGTGGTGTACATGTCTCCATCAGAATATTTCCTACTCCCAGTGCTCATGATTATTGTAGCCAGTTATGTAATTAGTGAACCTTTGAATGAATTGCAATCTTTTGCGTTGAGACTTTGTCATCTCAGCTTTAATATTTTATGTGCGATGAAGCTCTTTGTTACAAATGGATCCGAGACCGTTCAACTATAAGGGTTCCTGCTGCTGGAACGTCTGTAGATGTACCCTGAACAATTTACAGTTCATCTTTGGCACTGCATCTTGGAGCAGAGTTACAACATAATCGTGGGCCGCCATCATTCACCATCAGGACGGTGTCATATTGTGGCTATTTTTTGCACGTGTTGAGTTGTTCTCGCTTGTGCAGCACGGTCAGTGGTGACTTGGTGTCAGACGTCAAAGCTTGGAAAATTTTCCGAAAAACTGTGTTGTTCGTTATTGTATTGCTTGAGTCCATTTGCTGAGATTTCTGCAACGAATGCGAGGCAGCAGCATCGAAATAAATGCCCCAAATAGCCTGAAAAGGACGTGCTAATAAATAATCAAATAAATTCAGCTTGCTTGGTTGCTAGCCAATGACGATAGCCGTTTTGTTGTTCTAGAAGTTTCAGTCCCATATCTTCAGGTATGATGTGATTAGCATGTTGGGCAGCACATTTGGTAAAGGTCACAGTAACTCACTCCTCAAGCAAATGCCAGCCACGCATGCCAGCCAAAATCAGTGCGTCAATCATGTTTCAGATTGTTCTAGAGTGTGAAACACTTGTTTACTGACCTCACTGTTACAAATTGCTAACCTATTGCAATACATCTGAAAAGTTTTTAATGGAAGTTATATCAAGTTAGCGTTATTGTTTTGATTGGGCATTAAAAAAAAACAGCCCTTCCCCCTCAAAGTTCAATGTGCTGTGTGGATGCGAGATGTTTTTCTGCTTACCACAGTTGTCAAGAGTGATGGAGTTAACATGTTATTCTCGTGAGCACCCGTAGATCTGTTGCTCGCTGGTTGTTTTTGTTTTTCGCACCGCTGTGCGGATTGTTGTGTGTGAAAAATCCCAGGAGATCAGCAGCTTTTGAAACACTTGAACCAGCCCAACAGGCATCGACGCCCAAACGGCTATCTATGGAAATGGACCACCGTTCGGATTTTATTGTGGTTGTGGTTCATTTTCAGTGCGGTAGTGACCTTGATGTGGTTGTGTCTGTGGTGCTGATATTAGTCTGTCTGGTGTTTTGTTCCCGTGTTCAGCAGTGGAACCTGAGGAAGGACTAGATTAGCTAAATCTGTCCCTAACGGCACAACTACGAGGTAGCTTGTCTTTTTTAAAAAAAACCAAAAAAAACATGGCGATGCTACACTTGTACACGCACCGGACAAATTTTTGGTCATTTAAGTGTAACTCATAAAGCGCATATAATACAATGCAAACTTTTCCATGCATTGCAGTCTGATTCTGTTTTTGCTCCCCTAGAGCCAGCAGTGGCGTTTAAGAAGAAGCTGCAGGACGTGGAGGTGAAGGAGAAGGAGACGGCCATGATGCTGTGTGAGGTGCCCATGCCGAGTACTCGGGCCTCCTGGTTCATGGAGGAGACTCGGCTGGAGCAGAACGCAAAGTTCCGCATGGAGCAGGAGGGCACACTGCGTCGCCTCACCATCCACAACGTCACGACCAACGACGACGGCGTTTACATCTGCGAAATGAAGGAGGGCAGTCGCACTGTGGCTGAGCTCACTGTTCTGGGTAAAGTACTAAAAGAGTGCTGGGAGTAAGAGTACTAAAAGTTCATTCTAATTTTCACTACTTAAGGCTGCAGAGGTGTATATTCATGTCCTTGTTATAACATGTTATTGTTTCTATAGTGACACTGGAAAGTTTATCGTGTGCTTCTGTATGTTCAGGAAACATCACCAAGAAGTTGCCCAGAAGGACAGTCGTTCCGGTGAGCGATACGGTGATCTTCTGCGTGGAGCTCGAGCACCCTGTCGAAGATGCTTACTGGACCAGGAACGGAGAGAAGCTGAAGGAGGACTCCAGGATCATTACTGCTCGCACGCTTAAACAGTACACGCTCACCATCCGGGACTGCACTGCGGACGACTCGGGCGAGGTGGCCTTCGTTGCCGGCGACTGCAAGACCTCCACGCGATTCTCAGTTACAGGTGAAGAAAAGTAATGCGGTACTCCAGGTTTTTGCTAATTATTTGTAGGCGTCGCTATTTATGGTCCTGCATGAACATTTGAAATTTCATTTTTAGCAGTCACATTTTAGCAGAAAATTCCGGAATGATTTTTCTTTCTCTTCAGACAATTTTGTTTTTGCGATTCAAGTTACCACGTATATGAACTGGACTCCATAAATCCATATTATTATTATTATTATTATTTCATCACGTAGCTCCGAGGAAGCATCCTCCGGATCCACCGGTCAAACCGATTGTGTTGAACAAGACGGACAACTCCATCACTCTGAGCTGGTCTCGGCCAGACAGCGAGCGGCCCGTACCCATCAACGGCTACGTGGTGGAGAGGAGGAAGATGGGAGCTCAGACATGGGTTCGAGTCACAGGCACGGAGCTTGTGTCGACCAGCCAATACACCATCAGCAACATCACCGAGGAGAGCAGCTACCAGTTCCGAATTTCAGCCATTAACGATTTTGGTCAGAGTGCTTATCTGGAGGTTCCTGGAACTTATTATCTCGGTAAATGGACTTTACAGATTATTGTATTACGAGCGTCTTTTCCAGGACAGAAACAGCTCTCGGGGACTCATTTCTGACGCTAATCACGTCTTACGTTTGTTCAGAGCCGACTGCCACGGTGACGTCAGGTCTGCGGAGCTGCTCTGCGGTGACCGGCGAGGAGGCCACCTTCAGCGTGGAGCTCTCCGCAACGTGCTCCGGAAGTTGGATGCTGAACGGCCGACTGATCCGCAGCGGCGCAGACTACCTCATAACCCGCTCGAAGACCACGCACACGCTGGTGATCAGGGAGGTGACTGCGTCACTGGATGGAGCTCAGGTCAAGTTCGTGGGTGGAGGATCAGAAAGCGTCTGCACTCTGAGTGTAAAAAGTAAGAAGAATACTTGCGAGTTTAAGAATATAACACAGCGGATCACGATGTTTAGCGCTCTGTAGGTCTTTGTATAAAGCATATTTTTATATATTAAATACTTTTCACACTGTCCACAACTTTTGATTTTGTTTCAGTCGCTCTGGCACGATTTACCAAGAAATATTCCGAAACGGAGATCTTCACGTTCAGCGCTCACTCCTCTGCCCAGCTGTACACAGAAGTGTCAGACGCCGGGGTCCAGGTGACGACAGAGTTTTCACAGTTTGTGGTTTCTTAGTAACATGACAAGCTGCTTTTTTTATCTTATTAACTTTGTCAGTGAAAAATGGCTAAGGGGAGAACGATGGTAAATGACTACAACTATATAAGAATTAAGAACTGAGATTTTGGGAAATTGCTGTGGTTTACCACTTCAGGACATGATGTTAGAGGAAAATGATAAACTTTGCACTTGTGTCTTTTCCCCCACAGGTCTCCTGGATGAAGGACGGTAAGGAATTGAGGATGGGCAAAAAGTACGAGGCCTCCAGTGTGGGATGTAAACGCACGCTGACCATTCATAACGTGACTCATGAGGATGCAGGGGTTTATGTGTGTATGTGTGACAGTGATAAGATGTCCATCCAGCTCGCTATTAAAGGTAACTTTAAAACAGACAAAAAGCACTGGATTTTAATGAGGATTTTAAAAAAAAAAAACAAGAAGGATTCATATTTTGACTGTTGAGAAATATCAGCTGAAATGTTTAATATACAAACATATCATGCCTTATAGCCTATACTCTCTTTTTTTTTTTTTTTTTTTTTTTTTTTTTTTTTTTTTTTAAAGAAAAAAGGTTAAATCTTGTAGCCTTAACAGTTCTTCACTTCCCCAATGGTTTCAAGTAGAACCCTTTAAAAAACCCTAAGATCCCTTGTATCTCCATCCCACAAGAAGACCGACATATATATATTGAGCATGACTTCCTAAACCTCAGATTCTGTTATATTAATATGACCCTCATTTTCCATTTCTATAGTGGGATACAATAAAGAGGGGAAAAAACAGATCTAAATCATGTGATTAACTTTACCGGTTTAAGAAATAACACTTCGTCCTACCGAAAGGGAATGAGAGATAAAAATGGCTCGCGAAACATTTAATTCAAGTGATTTCATCCACGAATCTTTTATTACTCTGCCATCAGAGGAAGCAGCAAAGTTTGTGAACAAACCCAAGACCCAACCCCTGGAGGTTTCTCCCTTGATGGGTGATGTGGCACTGAGTTGCGAGGTGGAGTCGCCTACAACTACTGTTGTGTGGAAGAAGGAGCAGAAAGAAATAGCGGAGGACAACAGAGTGACCTTGGTGTCCCAGGGGACACAGAGAAAGCTGGTTATCAAAGGAGCCAAGCAGAGCGATGAAGGACACTATTCATGTGAGACGAAGGAGGACAAGGTCACATTCAGGGTCAGAATACAAGGTAAAACCAGCGCTAATTAGTCTTGGGGGGGGAAAAAGAGCTAATTTCGCAAAAGCAGAGCGAGTTGGTGTGGAGTGGTACTAACAGAATTAAACAATGGACATAAATAGTGTTTCAACAGTTATTGTAATGCATGGATATGTTTGAGGTTTTGGTTAATATAACTTGAATACGCGGTCTACATGAAACCCGGACAATCTTCATGATCAAGGACAGCGATCAGAATAAAACGGAGCAGTATAAACGAGTGGATCAGAAGGGAGCGGGGTAGAATAAAAGAGAACAGAGAGTAGATTTTAACATAAAGCAAAGTACAAGAGAATAGAAGGGAGTAGTGTTGAACAGAATCAAGTGGAGTATGACGGAGTAGAACAGAGTACAGTGGAGTAGAAAGGAACAGAATATAGAGCAGAACGGATGCAAGTGGCATGAAATGGATTCGAAAAGATCAAAGTATAATGGAACACAATGGAAGGTTGTAGAATACAACAGAATATAGTGGACTAGAACAGAATAAAGTATGTAATAGAAGGGAGTAGACTGGACAAGAACAGGATGGAAGAGAGTAACGTAGAACAGGGTATAATGAAAGCGTAGAACAGAATACCCGAGAAAGTGAAGTAGAACAGAAGAGTGTAAGTGGAATCGAATAGAACGAAAAGAGCAGAACGAAATACAGTAGAACATGACAGGAGGGAGTAGAGTAGAACAAGATAGAGACGCGTTTAACATAGAACTGTACAACAGAATAGAAGGTAACAGAATAAAGTAAAATAGCGTTCAGTAGACCACATCAGTGTAGAGTAGGACAGAATGAAATAATCAATTTAAAATTTCTATCCCGAGTTTATATAGTTCTGTAAAGCTGCTCTGTGACAGTCCGTGGTTAAAAGCGCTATATGAAATGAATTGAAGTAGAACAGAATTAAATCAACATCCTATAAAGGTGGTCTTCATGGTCAAGTAATAATTCTATATAGTGATTAAATTATTTTTCATGGTCATTTAATGACTGTTCCTGCAGAAACTCGAGCCACTTTCATCAACAAGGACACCTATCAGAAGGAGGTGAAAGTTTCTGCCTCTCAGAAAGCCACGCTGAGCTGTGAAGTGTCCGACTCCAAAACCGAGGTGCGATGGTATAAAGACGGGAAACAGCTGATCTCCGGTAAGACCGTCCACACCGAGACGAAGGGCAAAATCCGTCAGCTGGTGTTGGACAGTGTGGAGAAGAAGGCTGCGGGAGAGTACACCTGTGAAGTAGGAAATGAGAAGCTGGCCTTTAGGATACATGTGACTGGTATGAATAAGTTTGAAAGGGTTTTTTTTTTAATAGCAATGCATTTAATTCTGTAGATTTAACCTTCTGATCTCACCGGTGTGCGAATAAATCTGAAGCGTAGACTGTAGTTTAGAACAAAATAGACCAAGTCTGGATACAGTAGCTAGTTAGCCGTCTCGTCTGTAATTTAATCACTGATTTAAGTACGGTGAATACAACTTAATTAACCAAACAGCCAAACAAAGGAGTATTGTTTATCCAAATTCTTCCGGCTTAATAATAGCATTGTGTGACAAAATGATAAAACAATCCCTTTTTCTGTCATTTTTACTCCCAAATCTAGACCCCCATATCTTGTTGAATCTTGTTTGGGCCAATTGTTTTATACGTGCAGTGAAAACACCTTTTGTTTATCAGATGCCCCAGTAGAAATTAAAGCTCAAGCGACATTTGTGAACAAGGACACCTATCAGAAGGAGGTGAAAGTTTCTGCCTCTCAGAAAGCCACGCTGAGCTGTGAAGTGTCCGACTCCAAAACCGAGGTGAGATGGTATAAAGACGGTATACAGCTGATCTCCGGTAAGACCGTCCACACGGAGACGAAGGGCAAAATCCGTCAGCTGGTGTTGGACAGTGTGGAGAAGAAGGATGCGGGAGAGTACACCTGTGAAGTAGGAAATGAGAAGCTGGCCTTTAAGATTCAGGTGACAGGTATGAAATAAAATCATGAACTATCAGGGAATAAATTTAGTACGTAGAGTACCTGCATGAAAAAACTCATTGATGTCCTCCTGTCATTAGCTAATTGCTAAATTACCCGCTAGTAAACTAGCTTATATACTTATCCCAGGTGATTTATATAATGAACACACAATATTTTCCAATGATTTCAAAAGTTTGTTTATTATTTCAATTGTTGTACTTTTTTTCCATTTATAGTTACTTTTAGTGTTGAATGTCTTTGGAAAATGCTAGTTCCTGTTAGCTAAATTTCAACATCCCTGAGTACGTGTCCTCACTTTAACAGCTGCCCCGGTAGAAACTCGAACTCTAGCAACCTTTGTCAACAAGGACACCTATCAGAAGGAGGTGAAAGTTTCTGCCTCTCAGAAAGCCACGCTGAGCTGTGAAGTGTCCGACTCCAAAACCGAGGTGAGATGGTATAAAGACGGTATACAGCTGATCTCCGGTAAGACCGTCCACACGGAGACGAAGGGCAAAATCCGTCAGCTGGTGTTGGACAGTGTGGAGAAGAAGGATGCGGGAGAGTACACCTGTGAAGTAGGAAATGAGAAGCTGACCTTTAAGATTCGGGTGACAGGTAGGAAAATTATATTGTTTATCTAGTTTAGCATTCAGCTGTATTAATGGGTATCGGCCTATACAAATTTCATTTATTCATTTCCTTTCGTTTTTACTGGTGGGCACAGCTTCCAGCTCTTCCTAGGCGATCCCCAGAGGATCCCAAACCAATGGAGTTAAAATCACTCCAGCAGATTTTATTTCTGCCACAGAGGTTTGTCCATTGGGTGTGCCTGGTGCAGATCTAGCAGGAGGGTAAAAGGGTATTCTTTTAAAGTTCCAGGACCTACTCTAGTAACTTTGGCCACAGAGATGGCCTACAAAAAACACCCAAGAAATCTGGAAGTGCCTCCTACAGGAAAGGGGAATGTCTGCTGTGTTATGGAAGTCCTCTAGAGGTCGCTCTAGAGATCAACACTCCTTCTAAGTCACTCAGCAGAGCTTGTTTAACGTCTGGTCTCCCTCTCCACAGGCACTGCATGGTTTGACGGAGCATATTTGAGGCCACTTGGAATTCTTTTCCATGGTCACTCCAAACTCTTCTCATCCCGGAGCTTTCAGTTCTGCAACTGTTTTTCTGCCACACTTCTGGCTTTCCCATATCTCTCAGTTAAACCAGTCCATATCTTTACCAGTGGGTCTAAAACATATGGTCTCTAATGATACAATCACAAAATTGATCACTGATCTTTGATTGAGGTGTTCTGGTACCCAAGTACACACATGAGTATCCATGTATTTAAACAAACTCTTTGTTATTAAGAGTACATGGCTTGCAACAAAGTCTAATAACAATTCACTGTTGGGTTCAGGTCCGGGACGCCGTTCTTCACGGTCATGCCCCTCTCGCCATCATTCCCAGCCTGAGCACTGAAGACCCCAGTAGCACTATGGAGTCATTAGGTGGTATTTTCTTAACCACTGGCTCCATTTTCTCCAAGATGGATGAATATGCTGAAGTGCTTTTGGTGCATGTGCGAAAATACTTAGTTTCTCTTCCTGAGACTTGAAACATCAAAGGGGAAGCCCTATTGTCCACCTGGAATAACTCCAACTGGGAGCCCCTCTGCTTGGGACTGCTGATTATTTCGATTCTTGCCTTGGCCCTAACTCCTGGTGGATCTCCGGAGTCGGCGAGCTCATACCATTGAGAAGTTTGGTAAACACACTGTTTGAGCCTGTACGGTGTGTTTGCACATCAGGCCGATTCTGTCTAGTTCATAGTTTTCTATCTCCCCCACTAACTTGGGTTCTTTACCTGCCAGCACAGTGCCATTTTACACAGGTGGTCGGGTTACTTAGTCTTTTTGGACACTTCCTGTGGGTCTTTAGAGATTGTTCTTTCTCTGATCTTTCCACTCTGATCTATTCAGCATGGGTGGCCCTGCCGGGAGCATTTATTTCTCTCTGACATAGGTCTTGGATTTTGCAACCTATACAAGCCCCTTCACCAAGACGATGTCTTGACATCAAGATTGATATGAACTGTTTGCAATTGTTCTGTTTTCCTATTTGGAATTTTAATTTATTTGCATCATGTTTCAAGTGAACAATATTTGATTAAGAAGCGGCAGCTTGTTAATGGTACAATAAATTGTCTCTTCAGAGCCTCAAGCAATTTTCATCAACATGGACACCTATCAAAAAGAGGTGAAAGTTTCTACTTCTCAGAAAGCCACACTGAGCTGTGAAGTGTCTGACTCTAAGATGGTGGTGAAATGGTATAAAGATGGCAAACAGCTGATCTCCGGTAAGACAGTCCACACGGAGATGAAGGGCACAATTCGTCAACTGGTGTTGGACAGTGTGGAGAAGAAGGATGCGGGAGAGTACACCTGTGAAGTAGGAAACGAGAAGCTGCTGTTTAAGGTTCAGGTTGCAGGTATGGTAGTTTTTTCTATAGTAGTGTGTGTGTGTGTATATAGTTTTCTGTTACATGGTTTGTAAGTGAAGAGATTGCATCTAGGCTCAATTCTGTCTTTAATACACAAGTTCCCAACCCTGGTCCTGGAGTTCGGCATGTTTTCGTGTTTTCTGCAAGCTAAAAAAAACTCACTTCAAGTCAGGAAGGGATTTAATTAGCTGATTACTTGAGTCAGTTGTGTTGAGAGGAGGGAACGTGCTAAAATGTTGATGGGAGGGGGTACACCAGGACCGGTGATGGGAACCTATGTGTTTATATAGAAAACCATTAGAGCACCCCTGGCACAGACAACATGTGCAGCTGTCTCGGGCACTGTCTTATATGGGGACCCCTAGAATTGTATGTGAAAGAACAGCTAATGCCTGAGTTTCCCCTTCAGATGTAAGTGTACGATTCTTCATAGCCTTCACCAAACTGAGGCGGCCGTATTACCAGACTCGGCAGAGCCGGGACGAGCAGGTCTGGGATATTCATTTATTATTCGTAGTTGCCCAGATGACCTTGCTGCCTGATTTCATTTGGTATACAGCCATGTGATGCACCCCAGCTCAACTGTTTGGTGTCGGCCATTCTTATACATGTTTGTTTCGCCGAGTCGGTAGTAATGTACTTAAGTAGTTAACTAGCTTGCCATATGTCATGTAATCTACCACACATGAGTTGCGTTGTAATTTAGGTTTCTGTGAAACCAAACCTGGGGCTGGAAAAGCACAATGGTGCTTCCACGTTCGTAACAGGCTGACTAATTAATTTATGATTTTTCCCACCCTTGGCTAAACCTGTTTTAGACAGGAATGCAACAGATGTTCATGTGGCAGTGGATTTGTCCTATGTTTTGATTTGATTTGTCTGTTAAGGTGTCCCCACCTCTCAATACCTTAGGCTTTTTAATATTTGTCCCTTCAGAACCTCAAGCCATGTTTATCAACAAGGACACCTATCAGAAGGAGGTGAAAGTTTCTGCCTCTCAGAAAGCCACGCTGAGCTGTGAAGTGTCCGACTCCAAAACCGAGGCGAGATGGTATAAAGACGGTAAACAGCTGATCTCCGGTAAGACCGTCCACACGGAGACGAAGGGCAAAATCCGTCAGCTGGTGTTGGACAGTGTGGAGAAGAAGGATGCGGGAGAGTACACCTGTGAAGTAGGAAATGAGAAGCTGGCCTTTAGGATACATGTGACTGGTATGAAATCAAATCATGAACTATTGGGGAATAAATTTAGTACTCTGTGTGCCTGCATGAAAAAACTCTGATGTCCTCCTGTCATTAGCTAACTGCAAAATTAGCTGCTTCTAAACTAGCTTATCTATTTATCATATGTTTATAATACACACAAAAAATATTTTCCGACGATTCCAAATGTTTACAATTTAAATTGTTAGTTTTTACCCATTTATAGTTACTATTCTTGTTGTCGAATATCTTTAAAAAAAAACAAAAAAAAAACAAAAGCTAGTTCCTTTTAGCTAAATTTAAATGTTATCCCTGAGTATGTGTCCTCACTTTAACAGCTGTAGAAACTCGAGCTCAAGCATCCTTTGTAAACAAGGACACCTATCAGAAGGAGGTGAAAGTTTCTGCCTCTCAGAAAGCCACGCTGAGCTGTGAAGTGTCCGACACCAAAACCGAGGCGAGATGGTATAAAGACGGTAAACAGCTGATCTCCGGTAAGACCGTCCACACGGAGACGAAGGGCAAAATCCGTCAGCTGGTGTTGGACAGTGTGGAGAAGAAGGATGCGGGAGAGTACACCTGTGAAGTAGGAAATGAGAAGCTGGTCTTTAGGATACATGTGACTGGTATGTAAATGTTTAAATGATTTTTGCATGCTTTTAATTATATTATGAATCAATTATAGATGAAGAGAACTCCTCTAGACTGGACTCATTCCGTAACATGGAGAACAACCGTAGCAGCCCCGGCATAGGCAATATAAGCAATGGGGAAATCAGTAGCCCAAGCACGCAGGAGAAGCAGATTGTGTGTCCAAGTTATTAAAAAATAAACCATACTGCGTATTGACTATTGCTCAACAGTTTTCATTTGGTCTGTAGCTATGTCTAAATGTAATCCATTTCCCAGTGGTGTGATGTACCCTCGTTGCTGTAAAATGTTGGCCTGACTCAACTAATGTGTTTTCCTTTGGAAGGCAAAGCAGCCAATGACTTGGTATTGGGAATTTGTGCACTTGTTCGTTCCCCATAGTCTGTATTAATGCACTTAATGTGTATTGAGTTAATTGGCTGGTTATGTAAACTACCAGTCTTTAGACTTATTATTTAGGACTGGGGAATCACACTGGTGCTTCAGTTTTTGTGGTGGGCTAGCTAATAAATTTATGATCTGTCCACCACCAACTAGACCTGTTTCAGACAGGAATGGAGTGAAGGTGCAAGCCGAAGGGATTTGTCCAGTTTTTCTATTTTATCCATTTGTAAAGTTGTCACAAAGTCTCGATAGTTTAGGTTCTGCATTAATTTTCCATTCAGAACCTCAAGCCATGTTTATCAACAAGGACACCTATCAGAAGGAGGTGAAAGTTTCTGCCTCTCAGAAAGCCACACTGAGCTGTGAAGTGTCCGACACCAAAACCGAGGCGAGATGGTATAAAGACGGTAAACAGCTGATCTCCGGTAAGACCGTCCACACCGAGACAAAGGGCAAAATCCGTCAGCTGGTGTTGGACAGTGTGGAGAAGAAGGATGCGGGAGGGTACACCTGTGAAGTAGGAAATGAGAAGCTGGCCTTTAAGATTCAGGTGACAGGTACAGAAAAGTTCTTCAATTCTTTTTTTTTTTTTTTTTTTTTTTTGCGTTAAATAGTTAACATATAGCTGACACGAAAGTGTCCCAGCTTGACTCATCCCATAATGTAGAGAACAGCATGGTCAGCGGGATAACATGGGGCAGCATAGAACTGTATAAGGAACAGCTATCTCTAGTGTCCTCCTTCAAAACCTTAAAAGGAGCAAGAATGGTGCAGACATGCAAGTGGAAGGGAGTCGTTTTGCTTTTTTTTGGTGTATTTGTCAAGGTGTGTCACTACAACTGTGATATGCAATAACCGTCTCTTCAGAACCTCAAGCCACTTTCATCAACAAGGACACCTATCAGAAGGAGGTGAAAGTTTCTGCCTCTCAGAAAGCCACGCTGAGCTGTGAAGTGTCCGACTCCAAAACCGAGGCGAGATGGTATAAGGACGGTAAACAGCTGATCTCCGGTAAGACCGTCCACACGGAGACGAAGGGCAAAATCCGTCACCTGGTGTTGGACAGTGTGGAGAAGAAGGATGCGGGAGAGTACACCTGTGAAGTAGGAAATGAGAAGCTGGTCTTTAAGGTTCAGGTGACAGGTACATAAATGACTTTTCCTTCTTCCTTCATTAACGTTAGTCCTAGATAGAATGCGTCCCACTTTAGTACATTCCCTGCTGGTAGCACCGTTTGGTAAATGGCGTCGATTTATTTTCTCAAACTGCTGCTCTTACATTTGTTCTGGCTGCAAGGCAAATATTAATGCGCGCTTTCTGGTACCTTATAATTCCTGTAGTAACGACTTGCATGGCGGACGCATGTAAATGGACTGCAAAGATGCTTGTAATGATTGATGTGTGAGATGTGTAACATTTCATAGAAGGAGTTTACACAATATAGCATGATATGCATTATACTGTAGGCCCAAAATTAAAACCTCACACAGGCTATATTTTAACTAGTGCTGCAACACACACCCCGACATTTAGTCATGAATACATCAAAGTTACATGGCATTGAGGACAAGAATGAAATTTTAGGGGTTTTTTTTAAGTCCATATCTTGATGCATAAGCTTGCTTAGCTGTTTTTTACCAAGATAACACACAGAATAACTTCATTATGGCATTTCACAAGTTTAAGTTTTGCTTTGCCAGACAAATCTCAACAATGATTGTACATGCAATCCTGATGAGTGCATCAAAAAATAATAAACTAAAAAAAATTGTTTTTGCTTTCTTATTTTTGTCTTGTACATAAATGTATATTTAAGACTTGCAAGGTTTAGTTTTCAGACATGCTCTGAAAACAATTTTCTGACTTAATTAGATTATCAGTCTTCATTGTAACAGCATTGGAATTGTCCTGTCCTCGGATTATTCTGTTCCCCCGGCGTGTGCAGTCTGAGTGATCTGATCTGTTTGTTTATATAGAAGCTCTAGCCACTTTCATCAACAAGGACACCTATCAGAAGGAGGTGAAAGTTTCTGCCTCTCAGAAAGCCACGCTGAGCTGTGAAGTGTCCGACTCCAAAACCGAGGCGAGATGGTATAAAGACGGTAAACAGCTGATCTCCGGTAAGACCGTCCACACGGAGACGAAGGGCAAAATCCGTCAGCTGGTGTTGGACAGTGTGGAGAAGAAGGATGCGGGAGAGTACACCTGTGAAGTAGGAAATGAGAAGCTGGCCTTTAAGATTCAGGTGACAGGTAGGTCTGTTGTTGGTTTTCATCACTCTTAATGAATAAGCAGCATTAGTGAAGTATTAACCATTACACATCCTCTTGACTCACAAATCCTTGTGTCTTTCTACAGATGTTCCTGCTAAATTCCAAAAGAAATCCAGTATGAAGGAAACTATAGCTGTGCAAGAAACCGAGAACGTTATCCTGACTACCATGGTAACGACAGAACAGGCTGATGTTAATTGGTTCAGGGATGGAGTACAGCTGAAGGAGGGTAATAAGTACGAAATGAAGAGAGAAGGTTCGTCTCGCGTCCTTATCATTAAGTCTTCGGAAGCAAAGGACAGAGGCACATACACGTGTCAGACTGCTGAGGACAAGATGGAATTCCATGTTCAGATTAAAGGTAAGAGTCTGTGGCAGGTTGTCACGTCTATAGGATATTATTTCTCGCAATTAATTTTTGTATGTTTCCCTCCCCCCCCAGAGTCTCCATTAAAGTTTGTGGTTGGCGTGGAGCCAGTATCTGTTGTCCTGGGCAGCACCATGACTCTGTCCTGCCAGCTAAACAGAGCTGCAGGGGATGTCCTCTGGAGGCACAACGGCAAAGAAATGAAGCCTGGAGGCAGATACGTCATCCGTGCTGACGGAGCTCAGCGTTTACTGACCGTGTCTACTGTAGCCCAGGAAGATGAAGGAGAGTACAGCTGCGAGTGCAAAGATGACAAGACTACAGCTAAGATCACCACGAAAGGTGAGCAAAGCCTCCACGGCACTGCTGAATTCCAATTTATTGAGTTGTCTGGCGAATGTGCTATGCCTAATGCCTCATAATAAACAAATTATATAATTACTTGGATATTCGTACTATTTACAAGGAATGTACACCGAGACAACATTGTTTGTTCTGTTATAGCTCCACGTTTGGTGAAGTTCGTGTCCAGGTTGAGCAATGTCGTGGCGAACGAAGGAAAGGATGCCATCTTCAAATGTTCCGTCACTCCTGCGGATGTGAGCTTGCGATGGCTGTTTAATAACGTGCCAGTCACCTCTGGGCCCAAATTCAAGATCGCTCACGCAGGCACCAGCCATTCCCTCACGGTCACCGAGGTCACACTGGAGGACGTGGGAGAAATCAGTGTGGATGCTGAGGGGAAAGTGTGTAAAGCAAATCTGCAAGTGCAAAGTAAGACGTGCCAGAATTTGTTTTACAGCTTGTCTGCCTAGTCCATCATTATTTGTTTTTTGTTTTTTTTGGCTAAAACCCTGTTACTTATTTAACAGCAAAAGAAACCTTTCCAGGAAAGATGGGGTAACAAATTTTGTCAAATAGTTAAATGCTTGTTTCCTCAGATCCAATGTTGGAAAAATAATCCCTAAATGTCACCGCAATCGTGAATTCATCTGCTTGTTATTGTGATGACACCAATAGTGATGTGGTGGTTTTACAGTGCTTGAAAACATTGTGGTTTTCCTTTGCGCATTTTTGCAGAGCTCCCTGTTATGTTTACTAAGAAGCTTGAGAACAAAACCGTCCAAGAGCAGGACACCGTGGAGCTTGAGGTGGAACTGAGTAGGCCGTCCACTGAGGTAAAGTGGATGAAGACCGGCATTGTTCTGCAGCCTGAAGGGAATCTGAGGATTCAAATTGATGGAGTTAAACAGACTCTGATCTTTAAGAGTGTAACCTGTGCTGACCGAGGCCTCTACTCTTGTGAGACTCTGGATGACAGGACTCAAGCCAAACTGACTGTAGAACGTAAGTCTCCATATAGCAAACCATCTCATCTTTTCTGCAATGAAGTCACTAAACTCTCGTACTGAAAAAAATGCTAATGAGGATAGGGATGTAACTATATACGACTATTCGGAATCAACAGGTAGACAGATACAAACACAGATACAAATAGGTAAATTTGTACTCAGTGGTGTTTTAAATTAGGCAGTTAGTTTATACTTGGAAAATGCAGCCCACTAAATTCATGTACAAACTAGAAA
Organism: Notoglanidium maculatum; assembly: GCA_030068355.1. NCBI lineage: Eukaryota > Metazoa > Chordata > Actinopteri > Siluriformes > Auchenoglanididae > Notoglanidium > Notoglanidium maculatum. The sequence continues at coordinate 1,557,228 of JAQQZX010000033.1, read as the reverse complement.
TGCACTCTGAGAGCTCAGACCTCTGCCGAAGACAATAGACAAGTCTTCTAGGATATGCAAAGCTGCACCTGCAACCACTTTATATATCTGGATATATTTCCAATGGAGTCATCATATTTCTACATTGGCTATGCAATGTTGAGCGCTGACATCCACCAAGGCCAAATGCTGTAAATTCTTGGATCCTCCCTGTCATTCCAGTCCACTCCAAAATTTAATGGCTTCTTACTTGGCCCATGCTACACCCTCCCACCAAGTTGAATGGTAATCGATTTGGTAGGTTTTGTATCTTTTTGTCAGACACACAATCCGCAACCACTTTACCATCACCTCCTTGGCAGAGGTACCAATGTGGTTGTGAACTGGGATGATGTACATGAGATGGAGGAACTGTCAGAGCCAGAATGCACACATCACATGGTTCGGTCTGGGTTACACCTACTTCACCTACTTAAATCCGAATGCAGATGCGTATATTTGGAGCGCTAAACAGATACAGATTGTGTCGTTGTGTTGCGCTCCTTCTTGAAAAGATTTACAATGAATTTCTAACGATCCACTCCAATTGCGGCCCTTTAGCGAAGAAGATCCGGGTTGTTAAAGGCTTGAAAGAGATGAAAGTCCACGAACAAGAGACGGTAACAATGGAGGTGGAACTCAACCAGCCTGACGTGGAAGCTTTCTGGACCAAAGATGGCCAAAAACTGAGAGCAAGTCCCAAAATCCTCATTACAGCAATGGGTAATAAACATTCCTTGACCATGTCCCAGCTGAAGATGGAAGACAGCGGGATGATCTCTTTCCAGGCAGAAGGTGTCCACGCCTCAGCAAAACTCGTCGTCACAGGTACGTCTGTTCCCGTTAGATTAACATTGAAATTCAAATGTCTGCATTAAAAGATGAGCGTTTTAGAGCTGTATTTTAAAATTTGCAGAACCTCCTGCAAAGATCCTCAGACCATTAGAAGATGTGACGACTCCGGAAAAGGAAAAAGCCACCTTTGAGTGCGAAGTGTCCCGAGCGAACGCTGACGTAAAGTGGTTTAAGGTATACGGGTGTCGTTTACATCTTTCATGGCAGCCAGTATCTGCAGTCTTGTCCAAAATGTATTACTAAATGTATCCATAAATTATATACGCGCACACAATTAACATGAAACCTCTTTTTCCTCAGAATGATGAGGAACTGAAACCAGGAAAGAGGTACATGATTCATTCCCAAGGTCGGAAGCGTAGCCTCCTCATTCAGAAATGTACTTATGAAGACCAAGGCTTGTACATGTGCAAAACGACAGACGACAACACATCAGCCAAGCTGACCGTTCATGGTAGAAAGGAGCAACTTTTATTTGTTATTTAACATCTCCGTTTTGTCAGTTTCTAGCAGCGGAAGCTTTGACCTGAGGCATCGACCATTGCCGTTCTTATTTTCCGCAGCCCGTGACATTAAGATCGTTAAGAAGCTGCAGGATTTGGAAGTGACTGAGAAAGAGAGTGCAGCGTTTGTCTGTGAGGTGTCACATGATGAAGTGGAGGGTCAGTGGCTTAAGGGGGACGTCAAACTCAAAGCTGGGGACAGCATCAAGATGAGACAAGAAGGTGGGTTGAGTTTACCTTAACAATGATTCTGGATTCTGATGAGTCAGAAGGTGTTTTTTTTTTTTTATTATTATTTATTTATTTTCTCTAACAGCAGTTTATATCAATGCACTTGTTTCTATAGTAACTATAAACAGATTAAAAAGTATGTCTTATTATTTAATTCATTATAAATGCTATTTGCTCGCGTATAAGAGGATTAAATATTATTAGAGCAAAATAAATATTCAGGGTGGTAACAGTAGTGCTGTTTTCCAATTTTTAAAGGGAGAACATATGTTCTGCTCTTCAAATCCGTGAAGCCTGAAGATGCTGCTGAGATAAAGTTCGTGGCTGAAAAGGCCTCATCAGTCGCTAAGCTCACAGTCAAAGGTTGGTGGTTTAAAGCAAACAGTGTCTGTTGAGTGTTGCATGCATGTTTTTAATGTTAATATAAAGTGTAGTGGACTATTTCTGTCGCGTGGGTCTCTTTTGATGTCTTTGGCGCTGTAGATGTAAAACGAGCTTTCAGAAAATCGATTCTGATTACAGAATTGCCTGTGAGATTCGTGAAGAAACTCCGAGACAAAATTGCCATGTACAAACACCGGGGACTTTTAGAGTGTCAGGTGTCTCGAACCAGTGCAACGGTCACATGGTATAAGAACAAGGACAAGATCCAAGCCAGTAAGAAGTACGAGATCTCCAGCGAGGACGTGTACCGCAAACTCACCATCAACGACGTGGACTCGGGGGATGAAGCCACGTATACGTGCGATGCTGTCGATGAAAAGACGTCATGCAAGCTCCTCGTTGAGGGTAATGATGAGGGAAAGTGTTGAGCTGAACAAAGCATAAAATTGCATTAACATGATCAAACATTATTTATTAGAAGAACCAAAATAGGACTTAATCAGTTTTATGACCTTTAAAAATTTTCAGGTGTATTCCAAGGAACAACAAGAGAACAACAGTAACTCATTGTACTTTTAAAATGTTTATAGTTAGACTCTTCTTACTGGTGCACATCTTAAAAAATGTTTAAAAATTTGCCAACATGTGCGGCAAATTAAAAAAAAAAAAAGAAAAGATTTTTACCATTTTTTGCTTGATGGTATTTTCCTTTGGATGCACAGAATTTAGTCTGTTACTAGCTAGAGGTTGTAATTTAAATTAAAATTATATTGCCTGTATCTTTGAAGTCTATCTAGCAATATTGACGCGTTTGTCCCTAGCCAAGATCATACTGTAATGTCCCGATGATTTCCAGAGCAGACCATCAGCATCGTCAAGGAGCTTAGTGCCGTGGAAGTAACGGAACCGTTCGCGGCTCACTTCGAGGTGGAAATCAGCGTGGAAACGGTCAAGCCGGTAAAGTGGACCCTGAATGGCGAGAGTCTGAGCGAGAGCAGCGATGTTGAAATCGAGAAGGAGGGCACAATGCATCGCCTTACTTTTAAGAAGACCAACACGTCCATGTCAGGAACCGTACAGTTCACGGCTGGAAAGAGCAAATCGACGGCTCAGCTCACGGTGAAAGGTTCGGCTGACAGTCAGCGTAAAAAAACCAGCAGTACAGAAATGTTCTAATTCATCAGTGCTGTCGTATAAACCGGATCCATAATTTCCTCCACAGAGCGTCCCATCGAGGTGGTCGAGCCCCTCAAAAAAGTAACCGGCCAAGAAAAGGCCTCCGCCAAGCTGTCATGCAAGCTATCAGCTGTTCCTAAAGAAGTATGCTGGTTTAAGGGTCAAACTGCACTTGAGGCATCCAGCAAGTACGTTATGAAACAAAGTGGTGCTGAAGTGCAGCTGGTCATCCAGGCACTGAGTCCAGACGACGCGGGCGAGTATTGCTGTCGGACTGCGACCTGTGAGACCAAAGCCACTCTCACTGTTGAAGGTAAAGTTAAAAATATACATTCTATATTTTTCACAGTATGAATTATTAATTACCTAAAATTATTAGTCTTTAGCAGTTTTGTCTTCACTTGCGTAATTGCGAAAAATGTGCATTGTGTAGATCAGTGGTCGCCATTCCTGTTCCTGGAGAACTTCCTCCATGAAGACTTTAGGTCCAACGATAACAATGCCCACAATCTAATCATTATCTTAAGAAGTTCCTTAATCAG
>JAQQZX010000033.1:1531427-1553419 GCA_030068355.1 Notoglanidium maculatum | reverse complement strand
AATTATTAATTACATCAAGTTATTAGTCTTCAGCAGTTTTGTCTTCACTTGCCTAGATCAGTGGTCACCAGTCCTGTTCCTGAAGAACTTCCTCCCTGAAGACTTTAGCTCCAGCTATAATCATACCTACCTAACTGTCTAAACATTTATCTTAAAAAGTTCCATAATCAGTTAAAAGAGATCTGTTAAATTTTGGCTGGTAGTTTTTCAGGAACAGGGTTGGTGACCAATGATGATGATGGTGAACTATTGGTTTCTTAACCTTATCTAGAGCACTTCATGTTCAAATCGTGAGTCATTTGAGCCATTTCGGAAATGGGAACATCATAACGTTTTGACCTTTTAACTGCTTGGTCCACAGTGCGTAAAGTTCAGGTCACCAAGCGCTTGACTGATGTAGAGGTTGATGAAGGTGGTGATGCTGTGTTTACCTGTGAGGTGAACTATGCTGATGAGGAAGCTGAGTGGTTCCTCAATGACAAGCCGCTGTTCAGCAATGAGGTTAACGTTATCCAACATGTGGATAAGGCGCATACCATCACCCTCAAGAACCTGGCACCTCCAGACGGTGGGAAGATCACCTTCAAGATTAGGGAAGAGAAGCAGACGGTCTGCCTGAAAGTAAAAGGTATCATAGTTTGATTAAGAAGGTTTGCAATGCATAAGTATTCACTCCTTTTCACGTTGTCGTGTTGCAACCTGGGACAGACGTCGACTTGGTTGCGAGTATATGTCATGAGGATAATCAATAGTTTGCATAATAATTTGTAATAAAAAAATATAAAAAAAGCATGCTGGAGATTCAGCAAACATATGTAAAAGGATTTTGATAAATGCAATTTGGTACATTTGGTGGGAACCCAGACTATTTTAACTGTGAAGCATGGTATCATCCTGTGCGAATGCTTTTCATCAGCAGAGACTGAGATAGTGGTCAAGATTGAGGGAGTGATGAATGGAGCTAAATGGGAGTGAATACTTGTGCAAAGCACTGTTGCAAGTCTCTTGTGACATGAAGAAATTCTAAATACATAATTTTGATTTGTTGACCTGCAGAAAAGAAAGCGGTCTTCCTTAAGTTGTTAGATGATATGATAGGAGAAGAAAAGGGCACTGTAACGCTGAAATGCGAAGCCTCAAAACCCAGAGTGTCCCCCGTTTGGCGGAAAGATGGCAAAATCCTTTCTGCAGACAGCAAGCATGAGCTGTTACATGACGGCAGGATCCTGGGTCTGACGATCCGGGACATCACGCAGGCCGACGCCGGAGAGTACAGCTGTGACCTTGGTACAGATCTAACAAAATCGAAGGTCACCATTAGAGGTATGATGAAAGGAAATCCTCCTTATTGGTTTACAATGTCGCACATGCTATTTTGTTATCCTGTTATTATGGAACAAAAAACTGTGTGGTGTGCTGTGACAGGACAGCACTTACAGTCTAACTTTATTTGTTGTAAGTTGTTACTATTGAAATGATACCTTATCCCACGGCATTGTGGTACGAGATATAGCACCATTCAAACTGCTGTATTTTACAGACATCAGCATTGGCATCACAAAGCGCTTCAAGTCCGTGGAAGCTAAAGCGGGCGAGACCTGCATGTTTGAGTGTATCCTCTCTCGAGAAAGCTCAGATGCTTGCTCATGGAGCCTGAAAGGCCAGCCTGTGACGAGCGGAGGGCGCTTCCAGATTAGCAGCAAAGGGCGCAAGCACACACTCAGCATCAAAGGAGTGACTGGGTCGGACTCGGGGGAGGTCGTTTTCACTCTCAAGGACTTGACCTCGAGAGCAACGTTGTCTGTGGAAGGTGAGATGTTTGGGGGACTTTTCAGATCAATCAACCAACTGAAACGTCAATCACATCGTCGGGGGCTTTCACATATGTAGTGTTTAGTCCATTTGAATGGAACTACGGAATGCTTCATATGGGTATTTGCAAGCAACTTCATTAAACAGCTTTTTTCCTTGCCTCAGGTGAAGTTCCTACCTTTTCTAAAGAGCTCCAGGGTGTTAGCGTTGCTCCAGGAGAAGATGCTGTATTCCTCTGTGAGCTCTCTCAGGCTGGCTTGGATGTTGTTTGGTGTCAGAATGGAAAGTCGATCCAGAAGAGCTTCAAGTATGAGATTATTCAGGAAAATAAGGTTGTGAAGCTGATTGTTCACAGTGTCACCGCTAAGGATTCTGGAGAATACAGCTGTGTGGTGACCGGTGGGCCGACCTCGAAAGCTCGACTGGAAATCAAAGGTGCGTCTTCGAACACCTTAATATATTAATGCTTTTACGACTGCACATTTCAGAGCTTAATGCGTATGATGCTTTTCAGAGCCTGTGAACAAGTTCATCCGCGAGCTCAAAGATATCGCCGCGCTTGAAAAAGGTGCCGTCAGTTTTGAATGTGAAACTGCCCAACCAGCTTCCAAAGTCACTTGGCTGAAAGGTGTGAAGGAGATCAAGTCAGGAAGAAAGTATCAGATAACACAGAAAGAAAGAATCCTCATTCTCACAGTGAAAGATTTGGAGGAGGCTGACGGTGACGCGTACTCGTGCAGTATAGACACCGCCAAGAGCACCGCCAAGCTGACTGTTCAAGGTAAGAGCCCGAACAGTTTAGAGAGTACTGGAAACTGACGTGTGGCATGTGATCTCTTAAGGATGTTAAATGGAGAACCTCTGCAAGCTATGCTTATTTGTGGTTATTTGTATATATTGGCTTGATTTTCTTTTTCTAGCGATTAATGCGAAAGAGTAGTTGCTTCTATTGCCTTATTGGGAAGAAAGCAGGCCATCTAAATAACTCGGCTTAATCGAATTCAAGTTTTGGATGGTATCGTGGTTAATTTAAGCAAATTGACAAAGATAAAACCTCGTGACTCGACTCCCTCGCTCGTCCTTGGAGTCGAAATACACCTGGGAGTTAAGAGTTTTGTTGAGTAGATTCCTAACTGATGTTGGTTTAATAAGAGTATTTGACATAGAATTTCATTTCGGTACCGCACAGGTTTTTATTCAATCCCGTCTTGATGCCAGATGTCACCAAATGCAAACACCAAGAGATTGTTGGTCTACCATACTCCTGGATTAGATCACTTGCCTAAGCATGAAATGTAAATGTAGATCCGATTTTTGTAGGGGGCAAAAAAACAAAACCTACATCACCTTACTTGCCAATTCTCTTCCTTCTGTTATCCACATCGTCAGTTCTTCCAGCCATTTTCACTCATGAGTTGAAGGACCAGAAGGCTTTGGAGAAGGAAAGTGTCACCTGGTCCTGCGAGCTGTCCAAACCAGGTATACCAGTTCAGTGGCGCAAAGGGGAAGTAGACCTTTGTTCTTGCTCCAAATATGAATTCCGGCAAGACGGCCACCTCGTCCAGTTGATAATCCATGACCTTGACCCTGAAGACTCTGGAGACTACACCTGCGACAGCGGAGATCAGAGAACGACAGCACGCCTAGACGTAAAGGGTAGGATTTTAGCAAATCTGGATTCCTTATAAAGGATGGCACAGCAGGTTTTTCATTTTCCTCCTCTTGAACCCCTCCACCTCTTCACTTTGCAGCATTACCCATTCTATTTAAAAGCCCTCTGAACAAACTGGAAACCGAAGCTGGGGAAACTGCCGTATTCCGGTGTGAACTTACCAAACCAGGAGTGCCTGTGGTGTGGAGAAAAGATCAGAAGATTCTACAATCCAGCAACAGGTACCAGTTAAGGCAAGACGGAACAGTGGCCGAGCTGGTAATCTACAAGCTGCAGGAAACGGACTCGGGAGAGTATTCCTGTGATTCTGGGTATGAAACGACTTCTGCTCAACTCACGGTAAAGGGTAGGAACCAATATTCTACCTTCTTAACTGGCAGCAGTGCCGGTAAACGCTCTACCTCCATTCCATGCCAGTCGCTGCATGGTTCGACTCACATTTCCCACATCTTTCCTTGCTAAAAATCAAAGACACTACTTTCTATCTTCCCCTACTGCTCCTTTCTTTTCCTTTTCATTTCTTCTTGCATGGGACACACTTCTGGCATTTTATACTGCTAATTTCACCTCCTGTCACCAAATCTGTAGCTGCTTGATGTTTGTTTTTTTTTTTTTGTTTTTTTGGCTTTCCATACATAGTTTGGTAAAAATGCCCATTTTAATGTTCTGTATTGTTAAAAAAACTATTTCTAATACTCTTTTATACTGCTATTCTAACATTAAGCTATTATATATAACGGTTTTCTTTTCTTTGTAACTTTTTTTGCACTACTGGTGTGTTAATTAGACAGGCTACAAACATTGACTAAAGAATTTCCTGCAAATAGTATGGACAGTGAAGGCAAGTATCCAAAAGACCTTTCGTTGATTGGTGGTACAAAGAGTAATGGGTATGCCATTGATGACTACTTTTAAAAATGGCCACCCTTATTCCGACTATACCGTTGAATCAATGCATCCGTTACCCACGACAATAAAACTGGCTTAAAATGTATCCTGGATGATGTGTATTAAACAGAACTTGACATTACTATTGACACCGAGCTGAAGAGCTGCATCGTTAACCAAGGAGATGATGTGTCCTTCGAGTGCTTTGTATCTCATGACGGCGCCCAGAATGTGATCTGGGAACTTCAGGGTGTTCCTCTCCAGAGCAACGAGATGAATGTAATCCGAGCGGAAGGCAAAAAGCACTCACTCACTCTAAGGAGCGTGAGCGAGAAAGACTCGGGTACCGTGTCCTTCCACGTGGGGAGCCACACTTCGTTTGCTTGCCTCACAGTTAAAGGTAAACTCGGTCTATGAAGACTCCACCAGCTGCAAGGCTTTGCATTTTTCCTTTCTGCCCATTTAACTTCCTTTTGAATAACATCACTTTAGAATTGCTGTAATGAGGCACGCTTTAGAAACTACATTAATTACTTATCGGTGAATTGTTCTTGTGAATCTGTTTGCTCTGATTCATAATTTGTTTAACATTTAACTCTTTCCATCCTTGCCATGCCAAATATAACACAATTATGTGGTAAAGGCATAAAGTGCCTTATTCCTCTTACACCACAGCAGTTTACCAACTATTACAGAGCATTTTTTTATTTATTAAAGAATTACGTTGTGTGTTTTATACTCATCATAACCTCCACCAACAATTCCTGTTCTCACTTGCATTATAGCAGCTATAAAGAGTTGTTCCCTCACTAGTCTGAAGTGCTTGACACAGCAATTTGACGATATTAACAATACTACTTTTTATTTCATTACTGTGCTTTCTATCGGTTTATTGCTATTTTTAAAGTTGTGGAATGTCTGCAAAACATCTTCGTTATGGCTATAGCAGCTATCTGCAGTCATTCCCTCACCAGCCTCCCTCTTTTTTTTTTTTCCCTTCTGGAATATTCTGGTGATTTATTAATTGTAGTATCTTAGTATGGTAACATTATAGTTCTGGGCACAGCACAAGAATCCACCACTCCGAGGACATTTTTAAAGCGGGAGCTTTATGGGAATAAAATTTGACGTTATTGTTAGCCACTTTGTTAGCTAGTTAGCTGTATTCCTGTTACACCATGTTCTCCTGATTAACTGTTCGTCATTTTCTAGTTATTTTATCGCTCTCCAAGAAGTCTTTCTTTTTAAAAACAATTTATTTCATGTTATGTGCTTCTAGCTGTCCCTGTGGTGCAATTTACAAAAGCCTTAAAGAACCAGGAAGCCATAGAAGGAAATAAAGCTTCTTTATCCTGCGACATTTCGACCCCTGATGCCCATGTGACCTGGAAGAAGGACCGAAAAGTCATTGCTGAAGGAGATAAATACTCCATTCAGAAGAATGGTACGATCCAAACTCTGGTGATCTACGAGCTAACGGTGGCCGATGCTGGAGAATATGTTTGTGAAGTCGGAGACGTACAAAGCAAAGCTACTTTGAGCGTCAAAGGTGACCAATTTAAGCGTTTCTTTTGCCTTGTTCTGCTCAAATTCATAGTAGTAATTATTTATTATGCAAAAATCCATGTCAACACCTTATAATTTCCAAACTCTAAAATGGCATTCTGTGGACTATTTCATTAATCTTTAAAAATATGGTTAATAGTCACATTGTCCTTAGAAAGAATTGGCTTTTATTGCCCCTCTCTTTATCTAGAACGGATACGAATCACAAGACAACTTAAGGACGTCACAGTGACGACTGGTGAGGACGCTGCGTTCCACTGTGAGGTGTCCCAGACAGGAGTAACTAATGGCGAATGGTGGCTAGGCTCCAATCACCTACAAAACAATGACTTGAATCAGATCAGCAGCCGTGGGAGGGAACACAGCCTAGTGCTAAAAATGGTCACGCCTGATGATTCGGGCGACGTGGCCTTTGTGGTTGGCTGTGAGAGGACTGTTGCTTCCTTGGTGGTGAAGGAGAAACCCAAAGGTAAAGGGTTAGTCCTCTGCAACTATAAGTTGCTATAAGGACTTGTAAGTCCTCGGGACTTCATCGGTAGTTAGCGATACTGGCAAAACCACCACTTGTATGATTTTGGGCTTTTAGTTGTGCTATAATGTCATGTACAACATTAATACAGCTATGAGGGTTTATTGTAACATTCTAACATTCATAGTGGTATCCAGGTCCTCCAAAAAGGCAAGACTTTTGTACAGATAGTGTGACCGTATCACGTTGGCGCATTCAGTTTTGGTTTTTAGATGGTTAAAAGGATGACCAATGATTTAAAGAGGTTGGCTTTTTTTCTTTCACTTGTCCACTTACATGGAGTCAAAGACCTGTGTTTGATCACAAATCTATGAAATGCTACACCATGACCAACTCTTACTCCAACTCTTTACTGATGTTCCTTTCTTCTTCCTCTTGCACTCATCAGAAACCCTGCCCTTCTTCCACAAGGAGCTGGAGAACCTGGACGCTGTAGAAGGCGACACGGTCACGCTCAGCTGTGAACTTTCTAAGCCCGGCGTTAAGGTAGAGTGGCGTAAAGGCGGTGTGGTCCTGCAACCCAGTAAGAAGTTTCAGCAGAAGCAAGAAGGATGCGTACAAGAGCTTCACATATACGACCTGAAACCGGAGGACAGTGGGTATTACACTTGTGATGCTGGAAATCAGTTAACGACAGCTTCGGTTTCGGTGCAAGGTAATGAACGTTGTTTTTCACTTCAGCATTAAAAATTTTACGACTTGTAGCAGGTTGGATTAAAGTCGTAGCACTTTAGGAACGAACTGTTAAAACCCTTTCATGCACAGTTTTGGATGGTCAGTTTTGTGCCAGGCTCTAACGAATGCAAATACTTAATCCTAAGAACACTGAACTGTGTCTTGGAAAAAAAAAAAAAGCTTGCGTTTACGGTTTTCTATTATTCCTAGAGAAATCTCAAGGTTAAAGTCTGACTCGTATGTCATTTGTCATGTTGAATGGTTCAGCCAAGTTTCTGCATATGTGTGAGGTGATCTGGAAAAACGTGTGGGAAGTTGGATGAATTCGGGGAAAACGAAATGGCGACTTGACCACGTGAAGGGTTTTCCCAGGCTGCCCCACATGCTTTCTTACAGCAAGTGCACAGCTATTAAAATGTTTACAGCACGTGCTGTAAATGTAACCCGCTATTCCATCTATAATTATTAACTCTTGCTACTTTGTTTTTCTGGCAATGTTACTACGTAAATTTGGCAGTTTAATTCCGTGAAAAGGAATTAGGCGTAGGAAATCTCACCTTGCTCACACTGATGTATTATTTTGATTATTATTTTTGAACGTTCGGCGATGGTATTGATTAGCTGTTTGTCTGTGGTCTCTGCAGAGGCTGAGGTGCTCATAGTGTCTGGTATAAAAAGCACTGATGTCTTTGCGGGAGAGCAGGCAGTGTTCTCCTGCCAGCTGTCTCGCCGTGCCAAAGGGAGGGTCCAGTGGTGGCTGGATGGCACCCGTTTGGAGAACAGTCCCTTCAGTGTTATTGGAGTGGGTGAAGACAATGTTCACACCCTCACCCTAAAGAACCTGGCACCAAATGATTCGGGCACCGTCCTGTTCAAAACGGGAAGCTTGACGTCCTCGGCTAGGCTGTTAGTTAAAGGTACCGGATCAGGTGGAGGTGTTGAGGGGTGCGGCTCGGCTCTTTTGTTTATGGCCCTGCAGCATTGAAGGGCGATTTCAAACCAGATGCTGGTTGAAATGCCTGTCCATGAATTTCCAGAACTGGCAAACTTAGGAAAAACCCAGCTGACCTGATTTTACTTTTGTATGTTCGCATTAAGTGCTCAGTAATTTCTACCACCAGAGCTGCTGAATTCCAGATTCCGATTGGTCAGAAAGTGCAAGAAATTGGTTTTCTATATCAGCAGCTTTTACAGTAGTTTAGGCCGCAAGACAAGATGCCGGTTTGCATCAACATGTTCATTCTCATACGTTATTGTTTCTATAGTAACAAATCATTGACAGGGACTTGTGAACATGCTCTACATTAAACCATGTAGCTGTTTATCAACTATAACCATATAATCACTGATGTCATTTTCTGTGAGGAAGATTTATATTTTTTTCTTTAATAATTATGGAAGGAGTCTCCAGCGTTAACGGTTTGTTGAAATGCTTTCCGCCATGTGATTGGTTTTTCTGTAATATGGAAAGCTGCAACTTTTTTTTTCCCTCTTATTAACTTCAAAAGAGAGAGGAAAAGAAGTTATTTCTGTCGATGGACAAAAAGTGCAACGTGGCTTTCTATAAACAATAAATAAATTTTAATCGTTGGAATATCGCTACGGTGAATTAAACACTTCAGGATGTACTGTTATTGGAAAACGATCAATTTCAGGATGCTGACATTTAACTGCTTCTCTTCAGCCCATATCACTCAACATTAGTTTCCTATAACAGACAAGATGCTGTTCAAACTGTTTTTGCATTCCTACATTTTGCGTTGTTCTTCATGCTAGATACTAGTCCTTATTTTGCTCTCTTGCACACTGTTACTCCTGAATCTTATTCAGTATGCAATAATCCAATTATCCAAATTGTGGAAATTCATGGATTTACTGTGTCATTTAAAAATGTTCTCTGAGCTCTAACAAACATATCTGAACCCATAACACCCTTCCACATTGGTTTGTGCTGGTATACCGGTACTCTTCAGAATGTTCCAATTACTTCAGTGAAGAAATGAATAAATACCCATATTTTTACGTTCTGTTTTAGAAATGTTGTCTTCAAGTTTTGCAATGCTTGCAGAGGCCTCCAAAAGAGTTTGTTTCCCTCCTCAACCAGCTCAATGAGTGTCTTGCTTGGCAACTCACCCATGCATGGCCTAGATTGTGGTTCATCATTTCATTCATTTGAAATGTTTCAGAAAACTCTGGAAAGTTACAAATCAGCTCTAATTTAAAAATAAAAATCCAAAAAAAAAAAATCTTAAAATCACTTGAAACGAAACGTTTTTTAACTAATTTGTGTGTATGATTTATTGGAGGATTTCCAGGGAAGTTCTTCAGAACTACTGGAGTTTTCCCATGTACTCATCCTTGTTGATTGCCCAGGACCCCACCTGGGTAGCCTGTAAAAGGTGCTTGCTCTGTTACTTTCGTTCTCTGACCCTTTTCCTGAGTGGCCTGCTGGTCTCCCACTTAATTTTAGAACCATGGTCACGTATGTGGGCTACTTACTTAAGCTGTGGGTGCCATCAAAGCGGCTTCCTCCTGAGCTAATGAAGACTGAATATCAGACAACGGTTCATGTCCTGATTTCAGACAATAATGTAATGCGCACGCAAACAGTGTTGATGTCACACTTGATTGAAGGTAAGAAATGTTCAAAATGCAGATTTTGCTCTCTATTGAGGGAGAGAAGTTTTGAAGTTAGTTCAGGATGAGAATTGCTTAAACTCACCACAGACCGCATAGAACGTGATGAGGCAACATTCCCTGTAAGAAACCTGCTGTGGGTAGACGGTGAGCTCCATTTCACATGTGTCTGAAAATGATACTCCTCTTAGTCAACCAGGAGGAAGCCATAGCGTTCCTCGACCCTTATTTAACATAGTAAGACTTTTCTTTAAATGTGCGCTTGGCCAATCCCTTCCTTTATCCAATGGAATAATCTATCTTTAGACAGAAGAGCTTGTTCATGGTACTCCCTATGCTGAGAGTTGACCCAGCACTGAACTCATCTCAGGTGCAACATTCCCGGTTTTATGACTGGACTTTCTGCTAGCAGGATCCCGACCAGATGTAGAAATCTACATACGGGTCGTGTGTGGCTGCTTAAATTTTCCTGTCTAGATCCATAATTTATAAGAGTCTGCCTTCCGTTGAGAAAGCTGGAATAACTTGCAGCTTGAGGTCTATGCCAATGAACTGAACAGTCAAATGACTCATTGTTGATGCTTTTTAGTCCCAGAGCTTCCACATATGAGATCAGGAGCTTTGTTGGGCTCGTCAGCTGTAGTTGGCGTTGTCCAGACACCAGCTGATGGGGAGACGATTAAAAAAAAAAGTACTCTCAGACCCTGGCATTGCAGGGTGCCTAAGGCAACGCACAGACACCCTGGGTCCTAGAGATAACCAAAAGGAAAGGACAGTGAACTGGTAACAAACGTAGTCTTCCTTGTAGTCTTGCCTCCTGTACCACCAGAACACTTGATCAGTTAGTTTGAAGACTGTAATAGACATTGAATCCTTTTCATTCTGTAACATAATGTAATTCATTTTTAAATACTTCACAAATATAGTCACAGATATAAACCAGTTCACTTTGCTTCATCAAGCAACCAATGCATGCGCATTATTTCATTTTCAAAATGGTCTCTCTTACTGAGTAGTCTCATGTGAGACAAATCTGAGAAAATGAAACCTCGTCATCATCTTGAGCATGTGCTTTACTGTACCACTGTTCCTACTTCACCCACCGTTTATAGATCCTACTGTGGAGGTAGTCAGTGCCATGGAGGATATCCACATAGCAGAGAACCAGCCTGCAGAGTTCATCTGCCAATTCTCACGGCCAGTCAGGGCCATGTGGAAGCAAAACGGGCAACTCGTACAACCTGACGGCCACAGAATTATAGTGGAGCAAGACTGGACTGTAGCGCGGTTGCACATTAGCCAAGTATCCACACAGGATGTGGGTGTATACTCCTGTGAGGCAGAAGGGACCTGTGTTGAGGCACACCTGAGGGTGCAAGGTGAGCGTGCCTGCAGCCCGAACTCCTATCTGAATATTATTAAAGGTTTAAGTTTTTAAAACAAATCTAGCCAGCATTATTTTTTGGCTGCCAACTTTGAGATGCCTTGGGGTAAGGTACTGCTCCTGTAGCATCGTTCAATAGTCCAGATATTTGTGCTGTAAGGAATCTGCCACGTTTGAAAGAGTTGTGAGGCTGATGAATAGAATACACTAAGACATGTTGGAGCGCATCAGCTGTCATGGATGGCAGGAATGCAGTGATGTCTGGTTGTGATAGATGAAGGGAGTAGAAGGAAATCAGCCCCAGCCTCCTTAGCAAATAATCTGATCTGGATATCAAAAATGGGATTATTTAGCCCTGCTCGCCCATTTATACCAGCTGCTTTTATGTTTGTAAGGTAATCAGGGATGAAGCTTCTACGTCAACATTATAAAGAAGCTATGACTTTTTCCATGATGTTTTTAAGGTTGAAGGTTCACATTTCTGGTTAATTATGTGAGTTTTACATGGTGCTTTTTAGTGAAGCTTTTAGGAAGAGGTTGATGCTCTAACTGAGTGGATTATTTGGAACAGTTCCTTGGAGTAAAACAGATGATTTATAATGTAACTATTCTTACAAATTTCTTTCGTGTGATTATGTACAAATGTACAGATTGTAGATTTTTAAAGCTTTTGGCAGCATATGTAACATGACCCAAGGTTCAGACGGTTAAGGTTCAGTGATTGACCTTTCAACTGAAGTTATTGCAAAGCACCAACATGGTGCTTTGCAATATAACGCCAAAATTTGACCTTCAATAAAATGTTAACGTCTCACACCTGTTCTACAGCTAAACCCATTGAGGTCATTCAAGGTCTGGAGAACGTGGAGACTATTGAAGGTGGTGAGGCACTTTTTGAGTGCTCCTTATCTGCCCCCGAGTCCAAAGACTGCCGCTGGTTGGTTGATGGGAAACCTGTGAAGCATTCCGAAAAAATGGAAATCGTTTGCTTCGAGAATGGTCGTCGCCATCTTTTACTGCTGAAGGACTTGAAAGCTGGTGACAACTGTATGGTGACCTTTCAGGCTGGCACTGCCTCTACGTCTGCCCTTCTCTCAGTCAAAGGTTAGTCAATTTTTGAACTTGTTAAATTTTTTTAGCATGCTCATTGTACATGTACATTTCCCATAAGTTGAAAAAAAGATTTGTAGTATTCTTGTGTAGTAGACAGGATGCTCAACTTGCTTTGCAATGTGTACACAAAACTGGTTATGTTAAGTATAGCTTATTTGTATGCCAACTCCTGCATAAATACTACATACTTGCTGCTAGAACAATATCGCCCTGGGCCGAGCACGCCCCTTGAGACATTACTGTTGGTTCCATACAATGTTTATGCAGTCCAAGATGGTGTAGGTGAAAGGGAGTGGGGGGGTGTAATGTCCTGAGGCTTAAATCCTTAAATCCTAAGGCTGATTGTTGTGTAATTTTATTTTATTTTTTCCGCAATTTATTATGTATTGTTTTGAACTGTGATTATAGGGTGGCAACTGGAAGTGGTTAAATCCTTGGAGGACAAGACCGCTGTTGTTGGCGAGCAGGTGGAGTTCACTTGTGTTCTGAACAAGCCTGTACCACAGAAAGATGTGAACTGGTATGCTAACGGTTCTGAACTACAGCCAGACGACACTTGGGCGATGATGAATAATGGATGTGCGTGCACCCTAATTCTGAAAAAAGCCCTAGTCCGGTCACCACTGGAGATCACATTTGCTGCTCAGGATGCCATTTCAGTGGCCAAGCTAGTGACTATTGGTAAGTGCAGTCGGTCCATACAACATGGTAGTTTTGCAAACCTCAGCGATGTTAAATATTTGATCATGCACTCATGTAACATGTTGAATCTTAGCTGTACCTGACCCCCCTGAGGATCCAGAGCTGGTCACTAAGGGATCAACATCAGTGACTCTGTCCTGGTTCACACCTCTCAGTGATGGCGGAAGCCCGATCTTGGGGTATCGCGTGGAGATGCGGCAAGTGGATAGTGCTCTCTGGCAACCCTGCCATGCAGAACCAGTGTGCAATACTGAGTTTGTGGTGGAAAACCTTATCCCTGGCACTGGATACAGGTTCCGGGTGGCAGCTATTAACCGTGCTGGAATTGGTGACGCTGTCCAGCTTCCTCAAACTGTTACACTGGGTATGAAACCATGTCTTCAGCATTCAGTCCCCTGAAATTTGTGTGAAATGAAATGGAAAAAAGCAAAAACGAAGCATCAGACTTTGGGAATTGGTACAGAACACGGAGGATGATTTTAGTGGATAATTTGGTGGTTGTCAAGTATTTGAGGATTAAAAACATGTATATTCATTTGTATTTCTGTATTTTTTTTTCACCTGTCATTTTGATTGTTAGATGCACCAGTGACCATTACCAAGAAATTACATGTGTCTGAGGTCCAAAAGGAGAGGATTGTCCATCTGGAGTGCGAGCTTTCGTCTGAGAGTAAGCAGGTCATCTGCCAGAAAGACCATCAGGAGATTGAGATGGGAGCCAAATACCGGGTGGCAACAGAAGATACATCCCAAATTACGCTCATTAAGGATTTCCAGCCTGCTGACCAGGGGGTCTCTACTTCTGTGTCCTCAGGAGAGGCGAAAGCCTCGATAAACCTTGACCTTGGAGGTATCTGACCAGGCTTGATTTTCGTCCAGACTTCAGATTTTCATTTGTCTAGTTTTCAGTTTTCTTGACTTCAAATGCATTTTCTCATTTGAATGTACTTTTTTTTTTTTTTTTAAGCATTTTGTGTTGATTTTATGTGGGTTTCAGTTGGTTTCAGTGATTTTGTATTTATTGTAACTGTCGTATTTACTTTTTAAATGTTCAAGAAAAATAATTAGATTTTAAGTAATACACATTTCAATAAAACTAACGTTGAATATTGCATGTATTTTGTTATATTCTTGCTTTAAACCAAAGCACTGTAGAATTCTGGTTTCTGGTCAGTCAGAAGGTGTTCATTATATTTCTACATTTCTTATACATTTACATTTGTCATTTGGCAGACACCCTTATCCAGACCGACTTACATACCGTACATCTTATTTAGATATTAGACACTAGATATTAGATAAGATTTCATATTTCTTGGTGACATGGCAGTGTTTAGTTTTATTAATTTTGAGAGCACGTGAGAAAGATGAAGAGAAACTGATGGGGGAAATGCCTATTGAAAGCTTTCTCTGATTACAGAAGATGGCACAGTGATCCCCCAGCCTGAGGAAGGTGGCCAGCCTGGCTTGCCTCCTGAGGCTGCCTCTGAGGGAGATCTGCATGTTTTATGGGATGCTCTGGCCAAGAAGCGGAGGATGAGCAGGGAACCCACACTGGACTCCATATCTGAGCTGCCAGAAGAAGATGGCAAAGAAAAGATGCAAGCTCAGGAGGGTAAAGGTGTTGAGAAAGAGCAGATCAAAGAGAAAGAGAAGCCCATCGAAATCAAGACCGAGATAAATCTGTACACCAGTTCTGAAGAGGAGTCCATTAGTGGAACTTCAAGTCTGGTCTCTTACCTTAAAAAGAGCAGCAAAGCCGCGGTCACTGGGATGAGCGAAAGTGAAACCATTGCATCCCAGAAGCTTTACGAACATTTTCAAATGACGGAGAAATCGGAGAAGCAGACCATATCAGCACCACCATTCGAGATCACTGAGGACGACGACAAGGATGAGCTGCAGGAGGCAGCCATCAAAATCCAAGCTGCCTTCAAAGGCTACAAAGCCAGAAAGGATATGCGACCTACCTTTAAAGAGGTCTTTAAGGACCAGAACAAAGAACCAAATATGACCATTCATCTTGAGTGTATTGCAGACGGCAAGCCAGACAAAGTTCGCTGGCTGAAGGATGGTAAACCATTGGTAGATGGCAAACACCACCACATCGACATATACAATGATGGGACTTGCTCTCTGATTGTGCCAGCTGCTACGACTAATGACACTGGGGTGTACACTTGTGAGGTCACGAATAAGTTTGGAGTCGCGTCCCACAGTGGAAAAGTCATCGTCGGCTCTCTGAGAGAGTCGTCAGGACGGCGTCCGCTAACTCTCGGTTATAGTGCCGACAGTGAGCCCGAGAGCTCCGATGGCAGCGAGATGGACGAGTCTTTACGACAGGCGAGCAGGAGGCTACACACGCTGCTTCATACACGTCTCCCACCAAATGTGGAAGAGGAATCTTTCGTGAGTGCAGACGAGGGTGACCTGCAGCCACCGGATCCGCATTCGTATCGTGAAGACGACAACTACATCTACATCCGCTTTGACACCCGCAGTGACGCTCAGGTTGCATCCCAGAGATTCCAAGAGATGTTTACACACCAAGGTGTGCCTATAGACACCACTATTATTGAAACCGGAATTAAGATTGAACTTCGCATCAAGAAGATGGGCTACAACCGAGACGGGTCCGAAACCCCAACTGAAGAAAAGCCGGTTTTCATTTCGGGACCACCCGGTATGGCAGATTTAGAGTTTTTCTTCTTGAACCTGCACCAAGATTTGGTTTATTGTAGCTTTCTAGAACCTGTTCTGTCTGAGCATGATTGAATGCTTTTTTGTTTTTGTTTGTTTGTATGGCTACGAACGTTTTGCAATTGTCTGAAATGTCTGGCCTTGGAGTCCCCTTTGTCCTGCACATTTTAGTTTTTTGCTCTCAACACAGGCTTTCCAGGGGTTATGGTGGGTGTGTTAGATTAGAGAAAACACTAAAATGTGCAGGGCCGGGGGAACCTGTGTTCTATAGTACATCTTTTGCATGAAATGGTTTGAGCTGCCCTGCCCCAGTGGTGCTCTGCAATGTTCTGTTGTGTGTTCTTTGGGCTCACAGCAGCCCCAGTCTTCCTGACACAGCTCCAAAACCAGGAAGTCCCAGACGGATACCCGGTCAGCTTTGACTGCGTGATCATCGGCAAACCTTCTCCCAGCATACGGTGGTTCAAAGATGGCAAAGTGCTACAAGAAGATGACCATTACATGATCAACGAAGACCAAGAGGGCTGCCATCAATTGATCATTACAACTGTACGGCCGACCGACATGGGCGTGTACCGCTGCGTGGCTGAAAATGACAGTGGCATTGCTTCCAGCAAGGCGGAGCTTAGGGTGGAAAGTGAGTACACTGATGAAAGAAAGTGGCCTCCACCCATGAGCAGAACATCTAAATGGATGGAATGGCAACTCTGAGATCTCATTTTCTTTGATCAGTGCATACCAGTTTTGTTTCTCGCATGTCTTAATGTGGAATGAAGCTGGCATCGACACCACCTGAATGTCTGGTATTTATTAATCGAAGTTGCGTTCAGACACGTAAAACAAGCCTACAAAAATTTCGCTAATTTCCTTAATCGTCAATTTATTTGCCATATGTGTACGATCAAACGCGCATAACAGTCTAACAATCTAAAAAAATACTTAATTTGCAGTTGAAGTCAATCAATAATTCTAGCAAGTAGTGTTGTATTCTGTAACATACCAATACAAATAGCCAATAAAAACAACTGCACGCATGGTGATCGCTTATTAAAACGTACATAACGGGGTTTAATGTTAACACGTAATTTTAAATACGAATGTGTGAACGTGAATCATGAACATTTTGGATGTTATCAAACATTGATTTTATTTCAACACTAAAACATCTCGAATGCGATTTTTATGAATTTGCAAGTCGGGTTTTTCCGTGTATGAATAATTTCCTTCAGCATTTTGTTTATAGTAAATAAAAGTTCGTATATTATTTATGCGTTTGTCATACAAGGAACCGGTGGGTGGAGCTTTCTTCAACGCATCTGAAGCTGACTCGTCATTTGCGCTTAAATGTTGTATGACAGTTTTACAAATCGAATGTTCGGATCGTCGCATGTCTGTTTGCAACCTCGATGAATAAATGCCAGTGTCTTTTGTCTGAAATAACTAATCCTGTTCATCTAATCCTAAACTTGCCCTTTTTAAAGCAAAAGTTTACACTGTTCAGATGAGATATATATATATATATATATATATATATATATATATATATACATACACACACACACACCTGATCTATATGAAGCCCTGAATAACAACTGAGATGAGCCTACATAAATATTCATAACGGCTTATTTCAATAGGTGTCAGCAGACACAGAAACTGATTTCATTAGTTTTCATGTCAAGTTGATGGTAACGCCTTCGACATATGTCAGATCTTCTGATATGTTAGACTTCATAACACCACTGCATGTAAGCATCTAGACATAAAACTCTCAAAGCAGTCTTGATGACCATGAACAAGGCTTTCAAATGTTTATGTAGGCTTATGTCAGTGGTCAGAAAGGTAGCCCTCTGAATGTTGTATACAGTTAATAAACAGAAATCCCATCTCACATAACATCCTTAACAATCTCCATTTTTGTGACTAACTTTAACAATGCCTAACGTCCATGCATTATAACACACTTTTTTTTTTTTTTTTTTTTTTTAAAAAACAGTGTCTTGCAGCTCCGACTACGACACCGCAGCCGACGCCACGGAAACCTCTTCGTATATAAGTGCTAAAGAATACGTCTCGAGGTACCCACGTCTGTTCAGTATCACTTTTTAAGGACCTAAATAAAGCCTTTATAAATGAGAAATGGGTTTTTTGTTTACTGTAATTATTCAATTAAATTCATAAATATGTTACTAGTTATGCTTTTAAGCATAAAATGGAAAGATTCTATAGACTACCACTACTAAAATGTATAGAACATACAGCGGATGTTGGATTTTTGGTGCTTTGTGTCAACTTTGTGTTGTTGCTTCATGGCATAGTTCTGAGCACAGAGACACGGAGGCGTTTGAATCGGTGGTGGAGGACGAGCAGCTTCCTCAAGTTCTGGATGAGTTGCATGATCTCTTTCTCAGCCCTGGAGCGCCCAATGCCAAGATGAGCATCAGAGTCAAAGGTCAGATGTGTCCAATGCTTTGCAACACCATCGACCTCCGTCGTATGTTACCATTACTGTTTGTGAGGAATACCACTGCGATATTAAGCGAATAAAAACGATTTTTTCCCATGACAGCCATCAGGTTAAAAGTTGACCTTCATGGGTTGAACTTGATAGATATATTTCTATGTATTTTTTTAAGGATTCCCGGCACCAAAGGTTTACTGGTTCAAGGACGGTGTGGCGCTGTCGCCCACGAACAGGATTTTACTGTCGACAGAGAGAGATGTGTACAGTCTGGAGATTGTGGAGGTGAAGTGTGAAGATAGTGGCGAGTATTCTGCCTACATCAGCAACGCAGCTGGAGCGGCCTACTCCTCCGCACGCATGGTTGTGCTCGGTACGTGAGCCTGTACTGTTCAAGAGTTTCAAGAGACTTGAAACCATCCAAGGTTATGTCTATTCATTACTAATTGAAACTACTTTTTCCAGGTCCAGGCAATCGCATACCTGAGACTCTGAAGATTAGAGGTGTGTACAAGTACATCAGTAATATAAATCAATAATGTAAGATTAATATTCGTAGAAAGCATTTTGAACGCAAACGTGTGTGTTTCCGTGCATTGTCATCGTTTCAACCTCACTCCAAAGAACCTCTTGTACCACCACGTTTTCTGGAGAAGTTCTGCAACCGGACGGTGAAACAAGGAGCGAGCATCACGCTGTCGGTCAAAGTGGAAGGTGCTGTATTCACTATTGACCTTTACCAGGTTGTGTGTGTAGTTTTTAATTAAAGAGCTCATTCTTATACATCTTCGTTTCTATAGTAACAGCCGATGTTGGCTGCGTGTAGAATAACTCCGCTTTATCGCGGTAGTATAATCTTGATGGCGATGTTCTTGATTGAGTATGGATTTTTTCCCGACACCCGCAGGCTCTCCGACTCCCTGCGTGAACTGGCTGAAGGAAGAAGCACTGAAGGATGTTTTGTGGATTAAAGCAGACACACCTGGATACAAGATCGCCAGCTCTGGCTTCCAGCACAGCCTGATCCTGATGGATGTGGGGAAGGAGCAGAGCGGCACCTACACCTGCATCGCCAGCAACCGCGCTGGCCAGTGCGTCAACACCGCGCGTCTGGACGTGGACCAAGGTTTGACCGCTTTCCCGACAGGACAGCCGTGCATCGTTACGCCAGAGTAAGCTCCCGAATGACACCGTTGAATTACAATGCGACAATTTTAACTGTCACCTAACCGTAAATGGGCGTGACGTGTGGCTATGTGCTTGCATTTGTTTACAGGATTTGTGGGATTAAAATCAGCCCACCTGAAGAAGAAGGCAAAGGTGAGAGAGGTTTCCATCACATCAACGTCAGCCAGTTAAATCTGTAAACAATGCGATCCCATCACTCACTTAATTTGTTTTTAAGATTATACTATTATAAGCCATACTATTTCTATTGAACATGAATTTATGAAAGGAATCATAAGTGACCGAACGGTTTTTCAGTAACACGACGAAGCTGCGTTTTTCGAAACGGAACATCCGCAGCATAAGATTACATGTACTTCCTGTTTGTCAGAGCATGTTTCTGATTGACTACTACTTACAGTATACACATTTATGTTCAGTAATAAGAATCAATCATAAACTAGCTCTTCAGTGAACTACTTTTTGTCTGTATATGTTAAATATTCTCAAAGCAAAGGTTTAGGTTTTGCACAAATATCTCACGTGATGCAGGAATCTTTCCTTCCCTTGCAGGAGTGCCTAAACTGCCTTACCTGCCCGGAGTCGATACGGCCGAATTCTTACAGAAGCTCACGTCCCAGATCACCGAGATGGTCTCTGCCAAGATCACGCAAGGTGAGAGAGAGAATATGCGTGTTGGCTGATGCTGCGTCGACAAGTTTAACACCTTTTCACCGTCTCTTTATTTGTTCATCGGATACATCATTGCATACATGAGTAACAAAACACTGTGGGGGTTTTTCTGTTTACCAAGGAAAGTAAATAATGATTTGATGAATACGTCATGCTTTTTGGCTCAAAATGAAATGCGAAACCATCGACAGAGTAAAGGAAAAGCTCAACCGATATTAACACTGAGAAGGCTGTTTTAGATCGAAACATTTATATAATGATAAACCTAAATTATTATATATATAAATATTAGATATTTGTTAACAGGCTTGTTATCACAAGGAAATACATTTGTTTTAGCTATTAGGTTGGTTTGTTAATAATAATAACATTGTAATTATACACTTTATCGAATACAATTATATGGAAGCCCATTTTCGCAGTTCCCTTAATTGCTACTTTTTTCTCACAATTCCAACTTTGTTTCTTGGAATTTTGACTTTCTTGCAATTCTGACTTTTTTCTTGGACTTGCGACTTCCTTACTTTTAAAGCACAAACACTTTAAAAGTATTTATATGATCTTTTACCAGATTTAATTAGAATTATAAACGTATTAGATTTAATTCTAGTTAGCCTTTAATTGCTTAAAAAAAAAAAACAAAACCCACAAATATTTTCTTATCGTAGTCTTTTTCATGTCGTGTCCGTGTACACTAATCATTTAAAAATAGAAGCTGCATAACATGACCGTAATCAATGCACGTTGTCTGCTTTGGTGTCCACTAACAGCACACTTAATAAAAAGATGATGATTTATGAAGAATATTACAATTAATTGTTTAAAAAAAAATTTATTCATCCTTCCTTCAAATGTTACACAGGTTTTATTTATTTATTTATCTATTGGTGCTGTGAAGCACATCTGAGTAAAAAGGGCAGGGTTTTATTGGCAAACCTTTAAGATGCTGCCAGTTCATTTTGCTATTATTATGGTTTTAATTTATTTTAATAGTTATGCCATTTTTCATCTTTTCCTGACTCCCTTGTCCCGTCATTCCCTCATCACTCGTTCCCTCATCCCTCCGCACCTTCACTTCACTTCCCAGTGGCTCCACACACTCACTGAAACTGATTTGTCATTCAGACAGCTTACAGAACCATCAAGTGCTCCAGTGGATGAAAACATGGCCCAAAGTGACCAGTATGTATCCACAGGCAAAACTGCAGAATCTTTGTGTTTTTCACCTGCGTGCAAATACTGTTTGCTTGCATTCGTCCAAATCATTTTAGTGCTGAAATGCCTCGATTGTTGATTTTATTAGTAGTGGAAATAATTGTCCGAGCATACGTCGCGTGACTGTGTTATGAAATGTTTTTATTAGCATTCGTGTATTACATCTCTTTTTTTTTTTTTTTTTTTTTTTTTTTTTTTTTCCCCCTTTCTCCTTTTCCTCTGCCTGCCTCTTTTTTTTTTTCCTATTTGGTTGTCAGTCTCTGTCTTTGTCACTCTTTTTCCCTCTCTCTCTTGGTTTCTTTTTATCTCTCTCTTGCTGTGTTTCTGTCTCTATCTCTCTCTTTCTCTCCTTTTCCTTCTGTCATCTTTCCTTCTCCCGCCCAGTCTTTCTCTTTTTTTTCCCCTCTCTTTTACCCTGTATGTGGTGGTGGGGGAAGTTCTTTATCATGTATTGGATTTATTGGACTGTACCCTGTGAGTAACGTTATATTAGACAGGTAAAATAAAGATGTTAAATATCAAATCTCTCTCTCTCTCTGTGTGTCTCTCTTGCTCTCTGTCTCTCGCTCTCTTTCTCTGTCTGTCTCTCTCTCTCTCTCTCTCTCTCTGTCTCTCTCTCGCTCTGTGTGTCTCTCTCTGTCTGTCTCTCTCTCTCTCTCGCTCTCGGTGTCTGTCTGTCTCTCTTGCTCTCTGTCTCTCGTTCTCTCTGTCTCTCTCTCTCTCTCTCTCTCTCTCTCTCTCTCTCTCTCTCTCTCTCTCTCTCTCTCTCTCTCTGTCT